>JASANG010003603.1:0-61314 GCA_030248215.1 Enoplolaimus lenunculus | reverse complement strand
ACAGTCACTAGGGACAGTGGGGACACTGTTTGAACACAGTATCTGATAATAAGAGTTCCTTCGCACAGACTCTGTATAATCGCTTCTGTCCTTTCTATAACGTATATATAAAGTGGGATTTGTATTTGCGATGGTGAGACAAAGTATATGCTATTCAGAAAGACTATCTGAAGTCACCGGGTGTACACATAGAGTGAATGAAGTTTGAATATATAATTTAGAAACACTGCAATTAGGAACTTAGGGACTCGCATGTGGGTACAGTTTTTTTACAGTAGCGTAGAGAGTATTACGTGGATGACCCATAGCATACAACACAAAAACGTTCCCATCCGTATTGAATTTTAAAATAACCAATCAGAGAATGTGTTAAACTTAAAATGAGCCAATCAAAACGAGTTATTATTAAGACATTGATGATGCTAACTAAATAATCGTGTTTGATTTTTTAACCAAATGCACAGATTACGGCACAATTGGGTCTGTCCAACATAGTTAACTAAAGATATATTTTGTCAACATTAAATTTAGTTAAATTTTCAGCGCAGTTAGGTGTGCTGAAAGCGAGTTGTTATTCACCGAAATCTACTCAGAAAAACTCATTCACGTTCTGAGTTAATTAGTCAAGTCATTTGAACCTAATCACTCAAAGTGAGTTAATATTTACTGCACTCACTAAAATTTACAATGTACAGTACAATGTTGTAAAAATACACAACAATCTCTAAAATTCTGTTGAATTTTTTTTTACATTGTAAGTAACGCTGCGGAGAACTACTGAGTATGATATACATTTAAACTACATGCAATATCATATGAATATCACATGATATATGCTGTTTGAAATATCATATGATATTCACCAATATTTCTAATAGTGTCACGTGACATTCGAACATTTGTATGTTGAGATAACCTGTGTACCTGTGCTTTGTATAGCAATATCACATGATATTCGACTTTTGTCTGTCCGTATCTTATGATGGTAAGAAAAATTTCTGTTGATGTCAAATAAACATGTGGTAAAAGGTGACCTGACTCCCCCAGTTATAACGTGAGTCCCGCATTAAGTTCTGGAAACACCAGAAACTCTTCGCAGAAATAACTTGGTTTCAATATTGCATGTTCAAAATTGGTGCATATGAGGTTACAAAGCCTACTGGTTTTATTGGAACATAATTTATGAAAGCCAAAACATGTCTTCCTAAGGCTTGATTACGGGCACTTCAACATCATATTTTCTAATTGTTGAACGACTATGTTTGTTTGCTATTTAACTATTGTAAACAAAGTATGTTAGAAGCTTGTCCAAAATAAGTGTGTGCAGTATTTCAGCTTTAATAATATTGAGAGATAGAAATGTGTAATAACACAGTGTTATATAATGTACAGTACGTGTCAATAATTTTAAACTTGGGTCAGTTGGAGAAAAACAAGAAAAAGTTTAATTGTTGGATATAACTTGAAATATACTTAATTCAAATTTTAATTACACAAATATTTACTCAGTCGTTTAAAATAGACAATTAGTCAAATCTGCTTAGGTGTTACAAGTTTACTCAATCAATGCTCCTTAATTAAACAAAAAATCATAAGATTCTCGTACAAATGAACTTTCTTTTCGGCAGCATATCTTTTCATTTCGATGGTACAATACTGGATTGCAATACAAGTTAAGCAACGTTTGAATCGTCTGAAAAATTATATTACAAAAAGCTGATATTTCTAAAGTAGAATGAATATAAAATTTCTATATTACACAATAGCATCTTGTTAATAACGATATTGAAATTTAGGCCCTTGTTACTTTTAGGACCGTCCCGGTTTCTGATGGGTCTGTAAAAAAAGAGGCTTACATTCTAGACTTATTTATGCTTTACGAATGTTATTTTTTGAAAGCTTAGGCATAAATTTAGGCTTAGGCATAGATTTAGGCTCAGGCTCGCTATATTGATTGTACCAAGTACTGTTTAATGCGGGGTTCACGTTATAAATGGTGCAGCTGGGACACGTTTTGTCACGTTGTATATATTAGGTAACATTTTGTCTGCGATGTAACCCAATACGAAATTAAAAAACAGTATCTGTCTGCTAACATCACGTATCGGTTGTACAGATGTCACTGCACCCAGCGTCTCTGAATTCTAGTAGAATTTAGGCGGATAACATCTGGGATCACATTTTTGAGGGAATGTGTGAGCTTTCGGGCTGCACAGAAATTATAATGATAACATCAGGAGCGAGAGGATCCCGTGCAAGCTCACGTCAGCTGGCGGAGCTTTGATTCGGAAGGTTCTAAGCCGTAATGGGCAGCCCTTGAAGTTTCGGAGCTCTGGAGGGTTGCTGTATGCTCATGTGCACAGGTCTAGAAATCGATCTAACTCGTATAGATGCACAGATTTTGTAAATCCGTTCCAAGTGAGCTGTAGGGCTCCCATAACTTAAATAAGTTGAAAACTATTGCAAGCAATCTGTAGCAACTTGTTTTGATGCTGATATAACTATTTTCAGGTCAAAAATCTAACTTATGAAAGGTTTGAATTTTGTGAAATTCAACAACTATCTGAATTTGGCTTAATTCAGTTGTAATCATGGTGGAGCTTGATAATAGGGTTTGAAACTTGCTGAAATTTAGAAAACGGGTCTAAAACCCTTAAATTCTATCCGAATCGACGTATTCTTGGTCTTGGAAAATGTATATGACGATTTGATATATTTGGTGATTTTTCGATATTTAGCTATGTACTAAATATTATTACAAATGTCTTGGCTTATATTGTCAGGGACACGACACTTTCTAATTCCGCAATTATGGCTCTGTGACCACTGCATACTATTTTGGAATTGCTATTAGTATTGTTGCTGCCATTATCGCGTGTTATTAGCGTTGTTACAATTTCTATAATTTTTGTACTGAGTGTGTTAACTGTTCCTACTATATACGTATCTGTTTCGTCATTTTTTGCCTCATGCAAACTTTACCCAGTGTCTCTCCAACGCCGCTTAATGACCCCCTAAGTTATCGCCAATAGCACGCTGCTTTTGTAACTGCGAAGTGAATTCTATAACACTAATGGGTCATCCACGTAATACTGTCTACGCTACTGTAAAAAATTGTCCACACACCTGGTTTTAAGGGCGGGACAAAACGACAATGTCCTTAAGCTATAAGGACTTCACAGAAGGTGTAACTAGATAGTGGGTTTTGACAGCAGGTCCTTCGAAGGGACTAAAGACAATGTAGACACTGTCCGGACACAGTCTCTGACAATAGGAGTTCCTTCGAACAGACCCTGTGTAATTGCAAAGCAAAGCTCCTTCCGACAAACTTTGTGTTATGAAATATGCTGAGTCCCTTCTGACAGACTCTGGACAAAACAGTTGTCCTTTAAATAACGTATTGACAATTTAGCATTTGTATGGACGGCAATGTGACCAAGCATAGGTCGTTTAGAGAGAGTGCGAGTTGTCAGCAGGGTCTACACAGGACATGAGTGACATTTGGACATGTAATTTGGAAACAATAAAATTATTAATGACTTAGGGGCTCGTAAGTGGGGACAATTTTTTACAGTAGCGTAGACAGTATAACGTGGATGAACCATAATTATCAGCGTCTGTCAACGCACAAATAGATTTGTGTAGCGGACGGGCAGAATCAGAAACGAGGCGGAATGGCTAGTTGAGAAAATATCAAAGGGGACCTACGCATATTTTTATGTATGTAACTGAATATGGTCTTTTTTATATACGTATGTGTATAAGTTGTTTTGGCACATGGATATTCGCGAGTTAAGCGATTACTCAATTAGCCGAATTACGTAACCCTAAGTAGAGTGCCCCTGACTGGCGCTCAACTGTTCAAACTTGTACTACTTTAGGATATTTACGGTTTTGTGAAAGTATTCACTGGGTGACATCCAAACTGTGCGTTAAGAGTTAGTCTGCGTCTTAATGTAGCCCCAGTTCGTTTTTATCTCACTTTTTCTTGTCTCAGTATTACGCGTGCTATTTTGACATTACTAGATTTGTTTACGACCGTTAAACAGGGTAATTAACGACCAATGTACGTAAAGATTTTAAAAGATATATGTAACGTTCGATCGGCTCGAGTAGCACTTGAAAGGTAGCGGCCCGCAAGTAGGCTTTGCGTTTCACTATAACATCGTTGAGCAATTTATTTGAGTTTAAATGAGACGGCGTTTCGAGGTTTTGTATTGAGAGAGGGGTTAGTTAAGGGAACAAAATTCACGACGGTTTTCTAACTTGTTATCACAACAAATCAGGACTTGAGGGTGCCGGGTGCTAAACTCCGAGAGTGAGTGACTACGCGTAGAGACTCCCCATAGAGTATGCTACGGTTTATCGCTGGCACCCCCTTATACTTGTTACATTTGGGATCTGCAGTTGAGGGGTTGTGTTTAGTGTTTAGTTTTTACGACTCCGGGGTATCTAGAGGTTGTGAAGACCTGTATTGCGAGGTGTAACACCAACAACCCGACGGGACGGGTAATAACTCTAACCACGGATCGGAGACGGATAGTTCAGAAATCACGCCCAACCTAAGTTTGAGATTTTGTGTGCGGCATTGTGCGGATCTGGAGGTAAAAATGCCAAAACAGGAATTCTCGGGTAGGCTGGGGAAACCTATGCCAATCATTAGACCTCACTGCGCTGAGCAATAAAAATACCCTGACCTTGGGTCCGCGATCATTCTTTCGGGAGTTATGCCCCCCCGAACCTTTGAAAATGTGCGTGTAAATTTTACGGATCCTAGGGTGGAAAAATGCAAAAACAGGAATTTCGGAATCGGAGGTCGAGACCCATATCATTCGACGCAACTCATCGAGCTGAGTAATAAAACCACCCTGACTTGGGGTCCCCGACCTCTCGTTCAAAAGTTACGGGCTTTCGAACTTTCAGCATTTTACATGTGCAGTTACAGTTTCTAGGGGCGAAAAATGCAAAAATGCGATTTTCGGAATCTGCCGTTGAAACCCATACCATTCGATAGAGTTCGCCGAGCTGAGTAAGAAAAATACCCTTACCGGGGGTTGGAAGTCATTCGTTCAAGAGTTAGACGTCTCCAGAGTTTCTGAAATTTAGTGTGTAAAATTTACGGATCCGAGGTCGAAAAATGCAAAAATGCAAATTTTGGAATTGAGTATCGACGCTGAACAAGAAAAATACCCTGACTCGGGGTCTGGGACCAATCGTTAAGAAGTTACTAGCACTTGAAGTTTTCGAAATTTTACGTGTAACACGTTACGGATCCCCGGTCCAAAAATGCAAAATCCCGTTTTCCGGAATCTAGGGTTGGGACTGGTCCTATCGGGTCCGGCGCATCGCAGTGAGCAATAAAACCACCCTTACCGCTGTTCGGAAACCGATACTTGAAAAGTTATGGCTAGCCCAAGGCCCGTAATTTCCGGACTCTCCGAGTTGATTAAGAGTGTCTTGAGTGTGTGTGTTCTTTGAGTTAGGCTGAAGTCATAGCGTAAGCATTTCGGGAATGGCACGGAAATTTTTCTTAAAACTGTCTCGACACTTTACCAGGAATTATGAGTGTACGGATTTGTGACGTTTAAATGTGTACGTCTTGTACCCGTCTGCCTTATCTTTTGTGCTTTTGTGTTTATATTATCGTTTTGTTGGCCAGGTTGGGTAGGAAACCCTAGTGAATTTTGAACTTGTGACGCTTTAGTATAGCCTACGTACATTAGCTGGTCTGGCAAAAGAAATTCTACGGCTGTAGGCCCCCGCTAACCGCTAGGGTAGCAGTGGTGAATTTCAGTTGACCGAATAACCTAGCCGCTTATGACATTGATTTTGCTCTCCAGTTTTACTGGATTTTGGCACATCTCGTTTGGTTTTTGTGTTTTCTATTTTTGTAGTGCCTTTAATTTTTATACTCTGTTTTGTATTGTAACCTGGTGCTCTAATTATTGACCGTGAGATAAGCCCTGTACGCGGAAATGGACAACCTAAGCGAGAAGTCATGCGCGCGTGCCGGTATTTTGAGGGAATTGTAAAATCCCGCCAGCCCTGCCTACGACGTTGGGAATTGCCCCCTGCCCCTTGGCCACACCGCTTAAACCTAATTTTATCAGCCCACTCCTTGGCTGAGAATGTTGAGATTGCGTGTACACCCTTACAGCCAATCAGCGGCCGCCTAACAAAGTTGTTTACGTTTTCTCATTGGCTCCCGCAACCTGAGTTTTGTCAGCCAATCACGTGGCTTCGCTGCGTCTGCCTGGTGTGAAATTTTATTGGCTCTTTGCAGCCGTACTAATTTTAACCAATCACATCGCTCGAACCGCGCCTGCCTCGCTTAGAATTTCATTGGCTGAGAGCTGAGAGAAAAAGGTATATAAACGCAGTGCACGGCTGCAAGTTTCAGTTTCAGTTTCGATTTTCTCCGGTTTTTCAGTCACGAAGCGCGAGCCGCGACACAGCAAACCGAGTTTTCGATGCACTGTATGGCGACACGGTGCACTCGAAATTCTCGGGGAGCTGACTAAGTCAGGGGGGTACTGCGCGTTGCGCGCAGGGGGTAAGTAAGTACATAAGAGGGGGCCGCACTGGGATTTTCTCGGTATCACAAAGGGGGTGTGAGTTGAAATTTTACCTTAAACTTTGCCTGGCGTTGGCGACAACGCAGGTACAAATTTTCCTGCCAATCTCGTGAAGGGGCACGTATTATGTGAAACGCATTAGGCGTGTGATCAGAGTAAAATTCGAGGCCTGAATTTTAGTGAATAGTTACTGGCCAGGACAAAATCTATCTAGTAATACTCAGAGTATTGAGTATCAACGGCAGCAGGGAGGCCAAGTCAGCCCGATGCTAAGCATTAGGGAATTGTCAAACAAAAGAGCTAAGGCCCTGCCTGTCAAGTACAAAACTTTTGTGTGCCCCGTGAATTCAGACGATTCTAGTCAGGCCCTAGAAACTCAGCTGTAAGGCATACCACCGCCGTTGACTATCAAACTGTTGAATATGCAGCCGTGAGAGACCCAGGCTTAGGAGTGAACAGGATACATAATTGTAAGAAACAGGCGCGGTTTGTCACCCCTATTTGCGAATTCGCCCTCAACTTTGTGGCTGACTAAAGGAATACTTTAGCTCACTTGACCACCTGCAACTCATGTGGTACGCATGCGTATCTTCTCGGATATGTATTTAGAAGCCATGGGTATGCTCATTCAACAGTGTGCCCTCCACGCAGCAGCTCCGCCGCGCGAGGTATGCATGGCTCTGCCCTTGCCACTTCAACAGACAATGCTCTAAGTAGCTTGGCACAGGAAAATCCGTTGCATGAGCATACCTAGGGGTAACAATACGTAACTCTTTCACAGCAACCAGTCAACATTAGGTCATGGTAAGATTATCCCAGCGTACAGGGATTTGGAGGTGCATAAGAGATCAAATCGCAATTTCGCTTTCAGTCAGCAATTTCAATTAACTTTCAGCTAATTTTATTGTATACGGCGCTCTGCGGGCAAAATAACTATAGGCTGTCAAGCTGGAAACTGATTAGTCCCAGTTTCGTTGCATAGAGGTAAATACATGAAATAAAATGTGCAGATTCAATAAACCAAAACTTTAGGTTGTGTTCCTTGTTGAACCCTTGAGCAGTCGGGAAAATTCCTGGCCTAGAGCCATGGCTGAAATTTTAGGAAATAAAACAGTACTGGTACGAACCAGACTATCCATTTCGGGGCCAAAACCCAGAGGCGCGGGTCGACTCGCCCTCTATTACAATAGACTAATAACCTAGGTAGCCAAATTCTGCGAAATTGCAATAGGTATTTCGGTGGAATCCACGAACCTTGTCAGGTGACCAAGTGCTCACCAGGATTTAGGCGCAGAAATCATTAGTCCTAATCATGAAAACTAGCGGCAACCACACCATTCCGAATTATAACCATGTGTTGGGGGCGCGACTTAGCCACGCACGCGAGTGTTCATGAGAGCTTAGGCGTATGACGACGTTGCAATTTTGTGACTCTCAAAACCCGACGTCACGCCTGGGGGACCATCATCCGCTAGACACGTTGGCTTACTAGGCAGACCCACGGCCATGAACACCCGTGAGGGATACCACTCGGATTCGTCCGCAGAGGTACCCGTTGGTCGCAGCCGTAACAATAATCTCTTGTGGGTGACCGTTAAATTAGCTGGTCTTTTGACACGCCATGGTCACTTAGATTGTCATATCCCCTAAAATTTAATTGTGTGATCGCCGCTATTCCTTTAGAGTTTTGGTTTATCTGATTGTAATCCAACTGTGATGCTTGAATTTTGGGGACCTCTCGCATACATCTAGGTAAAACTTCGAGAGGTCTAATTTTCGCTCACTCACTTTATGTACTAATTGTTTAAAGGAATGAATTTTACAATTTAAGGACTAGCTGCTTCAGGTTTAGGCAAAATTCGAGCAGCTATGGCTTTCGCTCACCAAACTTTAGGTTATGTAGTATGATTGTTTTAGTCACGCATGACAGGCTGCTACCCTTTAGGTAAATTTTATTCAGCCCATCACGAATTTAAATCTAAACTTCCTTGCGTATGTCCAATCGCGCAGTGCAGGGTTGTTCACCATAATTAAATAAAATCGGAGGAACCTGCACGCGATTACGTATCTGCTCCTTGACCCTGTTAGCATATGATATGTACGTATTGTGATCTTGTTGGGAGCTTGTTGAGCGTCCGCCTTAAAAAACGTTGTTTAATTCTGTGCACTCAAAAAACCCTGCTCCAAAATTCTTCAGCCGGACGCCATTTACTCGAATTGAGTACATGGTTCATAGCTCAACCAACTCCCAACACCTAATAATCTAATGACGTATGGCGCTCGTCCCATCCAAGACCGGCTCATATTCGCTAGCGCCGGGAAATTTTCTTGAGAAAACACTTACTCACATTATCTAGGAACCCAACCTTCGACGGAAGGGGCGCACAAGAACACTTACATAACCCGGGGGACAGTTGCGGTCGACTGCGGTTCCTCGGCTATCACACAAACACTGTTGAGATTAAGACTACATACTAAACAGCGTGCACCCTTCGATTGGGTGTATCGACAACATGCTAAAACCACACCTTAGGCTCAGCGATAAAAGTAACAACTCCGGCAGAATGACTCTCTTTCAATTTCCAACCAAAATCTCAACCGCAGAAACTTCCATGTGTCAGAATTTTTCCCCGTACAGCACATGGTGCTGCCTTGCCCTAACGGATACACGGGAGACGCGTGTATGAAATTAACGAGTTTGGAAATCCTTTTGAGAGTGGATATTCTGAACGGGGAAAACGAACCCTTTCTCATCGGTAAGGGTTACACACGTCTTCCGGATCTCCTGTGTTGTGTTGAATGCTCCGAATTAACTCTCCGTTCTCAATTATTAGATGAAAGTGTAGGACTCAACGCTCCCACAACGGATTTTAGTCATCCCATATTTTCCTTACAACGATTTTTCAAGTCTATTATCGCCCAAAGCATGGAGTAGGCCTGTCAAACCTCAGCTGTTTGACGTAGCAATTAAAGACAGGGTAACTCGGAGCACCTGACACAGCCTGATGAACGGATGTGGCGTCCATCCAATATGTGATTGAATTGTTTACTCCATTATGTGAAGTATGACCTGGCTGGTCCAAGGGGCCTATGGATATTGCGGCTCGGAATAATTTTCTTGGCAGTTATGTCCCATATCCCACCTAAATATTATGTACGTAACAAGTTACTTACAACTGTGGTTGAGCTGCCTGTCGGACATCGGCGTGTAATTACATGAAACCGATGCCGACTCTCCCGCAAATCACCCCCAAGCCCATGAAAACCAAACGAATGTTGTCCCCACGAATACAGCACCTTGAAATTTATAATGTACCAGGAAATTCAATGTCCACACGGACTGTATCAACCGAAGGGACCGGGCAGTTGTGTGGCGTGGGGCATGCGAATGCTGCGTCGCTTGGAATGCTGGTTCCCTGCAGAATGAATTTTAACTCGCCCTTTTCAACGCCACCTCGGGATCAGGCGGGGTCTGACCAATCCCAACGGGTTTTCGAGGGAACGTACCTCTCTAAGGCCGGTCAATCTAATGGGAGCGAAATTCTGGCTGTGTAAAGGGGCGAACCCTGAGTTGCAATACACCAGCATCCCACGAGCGGCGCGCCCATGCCGGACAACTGAGCCCCTGTGTAAGAGGTCCCTGCGACAAATCGAACTAAACGTTCAATGCGCTGAGTCCAGCTAGTCGACACATGGCTTGAATTGCTCGTGTGGACAACTATAATTCTCACGCATGGAGTATTTTACGGATAATGCCCCATCTTGCTATAACGCTAACCCGATAAACTCAAGAAATGTCAGTGCTAGTAAAACGCATGAACGGTCACCCGATCGACCGTCCATTGATAAAAGCGAAACTTACGTTTATAACCAGCCCCGGCTATGAACCTCCTGTTAACACCCCACAATTCGGTCCCTTAATTTATTTTAGCCATTAACGCCCCCCCCCGACTAAACGAAATTGCCACTCATGAATGCGGTTAATGCAAGAACATTCTGTGATACTTAAGCGCGCAATCCTGGAACCGATTGTGCAAGTGCGAACAATCTGAACTCACGTGGGGACTCGGAACCTTCCCGAAATAATTGTGGCCTGGGGGTGGGGTGCGCAACCCGCTGACCGGGGACTATGTTTTGAGGGGGGAACCGTGTCGACGCGTTAGAAAAATTACAAGAGGGCGTCGAGTTTCGAAGAACCAACTTACCACCGGTTGGAAACTTAATTTTAATCTCGGGGACGATGTCGCCGGCCCCTGAACGACTAAAACTCGACCCTCTCTTCCAAATAACCCCAATTAACTGGGTGAAAGGATGTGACCACGGGAAAGGAGCAACCACGGGTCACCACACAGTTAATTCGGCCCCCATCAGAAATTCTCGCCAGTCCCGTTTCGAGAAGTTAGGGGAATCCATCGTGCGGGAGGCAGGATTCTGAGGCCACACCAACCCATAAATTTCTGTGCGTAGTTTTTCAGTAGCGGTGTGGTTTAGGATAAAATTTTGTCGTTTGGAAGAATTGACTGCTTGAATGAACCTAATTATTTGCTTATTAGTATTTTGACAGCACAACCGAGGAGGGGCAGGACGACCAAAATTATCTTTTGATATTATCTTTCCGCAAATTGGATGGGGATACTGCTACGGTGGGAACTATAGTTCTAGGGTGGTACTGGGATTACCCACATGTAGGCAGTTCCAATCCTACTGGCAAACCCTGGGCTCGAGCTAAGGGTAGCTACCCACATGATAAGCCGCACAAATTATTTTCAAGGCAAAATAGTCCTGTCAACCCGAAAGTGACCGTAGAAAATTTTCCTGAAGGCCAAGCTCAACGCGTTCGGTGGTTGTGCGCTCTGAGGGTTTCGGTTCCCAATCTGAAATTCCTAGCAGCCACTCGGACCGCTTGACATCGGTAGAGCCGTAACGTTTGTTTTGTTATGTGATGTTTGAATCAGCTGTACCGGGGAAAGCCGGACGTAGGAAACGTGCCGAGTTAGTACGGGTCAGCTCAGTTGGTCCATGGGGTCACGAGATAACGCACCCTCAGTCGGTAGGGGTGGGCAGCTCCGTGTTCCCATGGGGAACTGTAATTTTTATGATGAATGAATTGACATAAAATGTTCCTTGAATTCCCCAGGGGTGTTGAACCCAAATCACAGGCCCCAACCATAAGAGTTGAGGGTAGGTGTCCGACTAAAGACCAAAATTATCTAGGATCATAAAACGTCGGCACAGAAGCAACGCATTGTTCTATAGAGAACTATCCTAGTGAGTTAACTAAAAGTCCTTTCCCTATCCTTACGATTCGGATGGTCCTCGAGGACCTGAATCTAGCCGCGTGACCCGAACCTCACACCAGGCTCAAATCAAAACAGTGTCACCCGGCGACCAATACTACCGAAAACAAGTTTTGAATTGACGTATGCTTCTAATGAATTAGACTCATGGAATGAATTTTCTGGACTTCTAATTGGACTTGATTATCTCGGGAATCGCTTAGACCATTTGTACTACTGGATATCTGGACTCGGAACTCCTGTGGGATATGAAATTGAATGTGAACTTTATTTGCAACGTATGAATTGTCGGCTTGTTGGAATTCATGAGCCGTAGAAACCTATTCCTGTACCTGTGATCTACCCAGTATAGAGTGCGGAGAGGCATGGCTTACCTCAACGCTAACTTTTAGTCGCGCTCCCGTCCTAATTGCGCGACCCGCCTGAATATAAAAATACAATTCGCGCAGCCTCGTGGATTTGACGGGGACATTATCCCACGTCCCGCCAGATTCCGCTCCCTATCTCACCGGATATATCACTCTACCGGCCTGGCTAGTGCACTAGGTCCATTGTATACTCGGAACCTTATCGCCCTATGACCCCAAGAGCACGGCCTTGTGCCAATCCCTTGATCCTTGACGCTATATGCCCCTCTGATCGCAATTGGCCCCTTTTTGAACTTAAAATTTTTTCTTTTCTCTAGCATTTCTTTCGGTACCATGGTTCGTTGTAATAACGAACCTGGTACGTATAACACTTGTGTGCCAGATAATCTGGCTCCCTTCTTTATAGGTTTGTCACCTTATTCCCTTATCGTGACGCAACTTTGGCGAGATTCTAGTTGGATTTCTTTTTGACAAGCGGCCACCGATTCGGCCCTTTTATCCCTGGCGGAAGGCTATAAGCCTAATACCCACCCGACTAGCCCCACGTACCCTAATCGGTCCTGGACCGATACAATCCCGCGAATAGCCCACCCAAGCATTTGAATTGGATAGGTCCCGTCTGTTATAGACCTAACGACCCGTCTCCCACCGTGCGGCACACCCCCAAGGTTATAGTTCCCAATACCGATGCGTGATCATGCGGACGTACTGGACACTTGATGGGTATAGCACAACTCGTGAGCACCATAGGGGTCGGTGATTATCGATTATCGCTGACGCGGAATCTGGTCAAATTCGGCCCCGGTCTTCGTAAGAAGTAACCTAACGGTTTATTTCATGTCCTAGGTACCCTATGCACGCAAGGAAGGGCAGTGGTGTAGATACCGGAGGCTCTTAGGGCTTCGTGCCTACAGTGACAACGCCTGATTTAGACAAACTCGGCTTTTCCGCCTGACCGAAAATTTTCACGCCTATGCACATGTACTTTGGTTTTACTGTGGGCCCACCCCAGGTTGTCCTTAAGTACAACGCTGGTGTGGCAGATAATCCACCCTAACCTAAATAGCCGGCACCTCTATGATTAGCCGGAAAGACAACCAGAAAGCGATCGTCAAATAAAGAGGTGAGTCCACTACCGTGCGACAAGATCTGGATACCCGTACAGTTGAATTGACCTTTTTGCAAGGCGGTCCCTGCGACCGCCCCAGTCTGTGGCCACAGGCCTACCCAACACATGACAACCTAGTTCAATCTAATGCTAATGGTGTCCTAAACCGTCAGGAGAAGGGCAGTCTCCATAATTAAAGACCCCGCCAAAAAACATACCCTGTTGCAAACACCTATTTGTCACGCCGACTAACCCTCGGACGGGACCCTAAACGACGCCTGAATGACCCCGACCCTACATAGGAATCTACTCACCACCTATAAATTGGAAAAAATGCTAGAAAATAGACCCCCGATTCGGCGCTCAACCCACAATGGTGTGTCAACCCAAGCATGTCGCACAACGGACTTAGTCAGAATGCCACGGTAAACCCCGTTAGGCTTAGTTTTCGACCCTTGTGGGAAACGGTATCCCGCTAGCGCACCCTGCAAGCACCTTAGATATAACTATAGGGAGATTATACCCTACACCGACACCCTGGCCATCAGGAACCCATGCCTAGGGGACGACATCGGTCTCCCGTGACAATATATTTCGTTATACTTGGGAATCTTAAGATTTCATGAGTGCCGCAATCTCCCCATACAACCTCTTAAGGGCTGATTCTGGGTACAACGCTTGTGAGGCAATCAGTTCGGATCTCATTTAAGTGCTAACTAAACTGTATCCTGTCAGCACCAGCAGTCATCCTGTCTAGCATGACCTGTAAGCCATGGGCTATCTTTTTGCCGAACGGTTTTTAAAAACCGTCCCAAATCGTATAAAGCCATCCTTACTGCGAGCCGACCGGACCAAATCAGGCTATAAGGATATGTCAAAATCCCTTAAACCTCAGTGCCCTGCCTCGATCATTCATACTTTAAGCGTAATTGCTTTCCGATAAGCTCTGGAGATATCTATGAGTTGGCCGCGGGCCCTTTTGCCCTTGATTAATTTAGCATATAACACCCTAGAGACAACTCTTCGGGGAATGTACTTCGGCTCTGCCTGAGGAATCGCCTTGCCTCATGGCTCACCTTAATTATGGATGCTAAAAGACACAGACTCGCATCAGAATACCTTGTAACTCGACGTACTAGCACCTACGTCATGAGTTTGGGTTCCCCAGTATCTCCTGCACTCGCCGCTCTGCCATCCCAACACCTACTGTCCCTTATTCCTTCCTAAACCATTAAACCCGGCCATACTGGCCCCGTTCGCAAATTTGGGGTTCGAGGGAGTGTACGACAGTACACATGCCCATACCTGGAGCGACCATAAGTATGACGCTTGTGAGCGAAATACTTTATGGACCATGTAAAACTAATTAGTTTTACAGTCCATTTGGTCCGGCTTCGGTAAATGTCAATACTAATTGTACAAAACCCGATACTGGGCTTTTGTCTTGCACTTTTGTGCTCAGGAGTCCCTTTTTAAGCTGGATGCTCAAACCTTTTTTGGAAAGCGGTTCTCGCAGCGGCAGTAATCTAGGTCTAAGAAACCCCTTACCAGAGCGAGGTGCATTTCGAGCCATATAGGGGCTTAAGAGGGAGGCAACCCCCTTAGAACTTCCGCCACTGGATGTCACCTAACTCTAACCACGATCCCCTCGCTAACGAAATGCACCTGGCCGTCCCAATCATGCGGAAATTATGTTAGAACCGTCACGCGCCACCGTACCTCCACGAAATATGGCCCTTTTGGCGGCCATCACGAACATTTGCATACCCGATTAAAAACCTGCATAGGCATATGCCCCCTCTGGAAAGTCGGCTTACGCATAGGAAGCCTAAAAATGCAGAATCTCAACAAAATTTAGAGAACGCCACGCACTACAACCCTTATCCCTTTGGCCTCATGTTGGTGCTAGAACCCTTCGGGATCGCTAAAGTTTTACCAATTAAGCGTGTACCCGCCATTCGAGGAGTAATGAGTCCAAAAACACTCAAACACCAAGTCTGCTCGAAGCCTAATGCGTAGTTATGGTTTACTAACCTACATGGCCCACTAGAGACACCATGAATCCAGCACCCGCTTACGCCCGACGCTATAACCAGAAGAAGAGCTAAACATCAAATACCCACGACTCGCATGAAGCTTGAACCTTAATGCAGAGTCCCGACGCCGAACCCTGCCGAAAGGCCTAAGCTCGACTAGGCCGGGTACAAACCCGTGACGATTTTCCTATCTAACAGTATGTCTTGTGAGCAGAGTTCGCTCTATTAATTTTAATGAGTCCTTTCAACTGAACTCTAGTTGAGCATTACAGTTGATATGTGGCAGGCAAAGTCTTAAATTACAGCGCTTGTTAGGAGGATAATTCGATTTCATATAAGAAGATTGGCCGACGGGTCCATCCGATCCAGCTCGCCGTGGTTGCATAAAACTGATTACAAACAAACCAACTCAGGTCATTCCCATGCACCCCTCCCGGTGCAAAGGAGCCCTTCAGAGTTGGAAAAAGTACCAGTTTTTGGGAGGCGACTCTTGCAGTCGCACAACCCTTGAGCTGGTCCCACTTTTGCAAGCAAAAGGACCTAGTAAGCTGAACGAAAATTGTGAGTAACATCAAACTAGGAAGCGCTGTAATACTGTCCATCGAGCGAATTGCGTATCTAAACCTGAAATGAAAGTTGCGCCGAAACCTTAAAGAATCGGGACCTCGCCTAAGTTACCCAGCACACCTGAAAAATTACTCGAGAACCCCCTCGACCATGAAGTTGGGTCTGTTTCGAAATGTATGAGCCACAGTAGGAAGACGAAAATGACTAATTAAGCAAAGTGGCTATACAGGTCTGCAGAGAGTTATAGATAATATTGGGGATCCATGGCTATTTTTAAATAACGCCTGTAACAAACCTAGGTCCTGAGCCAAGTGTTGACATTAATCCTGCAGCGACACTCGGGCTTTTATCTTCAATAGCCAGAGTTGCGAAACATTGGTAATACCCATTTGATATAGAGTTATTGCATTCGGACTCGGGTCACAATATCCGTAGCCGAACCTCGTGTGGGATACTTCCCCATAGGGATTGTGTTATCGCATGTGCCCATGCATATGTTTACGTACCTCTTATTTCTTGTGTGTGACCATGCCTTAGAAGTTGCAGCAAGGACAGGAACCGCAACAACAACAGCAGCAAGGCCAGCAGCAACAATCGCCACACAAAACAACACCAGAGGCAACAACAACAACACTAATCGCAGCTGCAGTGACAACTACGGCCACTATAGCAACAACACTCGCAACAACCGCAACCGCAGCAACAACAGTCACTGTGACAGCAACGCTCGCGGCAATAGAACAGCATCATCAACAACCATAGCGCAACAGCTACAACAGTAACGACCGTCAGAGACGATCACTACAACAGCATCAACCAGCCGCGTCAGCCACTGCAACCACTGACACGACCAACAACAACATCGCCAAAAACAACAACAACGACAGGGCCATGGCAGATTTCCGCGGGTACAACAACGCTGAAGATGGGGGTGAGGACGGCTACAGTGAAGAGAGCCAATCCCAGCACCGCCCCGATGTTTATGGCGACGGCCCCGTCTCCGATTATCCCCTCAGCGTGTATTTTGGCCCCCCGGCCCCTCGCAACGATACACGCCCTGCCTTACGGATAGCAGCGATACCTGGCACCGCGCAGGTCCTCAGCCTACTCTTTGTGGGGTTGGCTTTTCAAACCCCACTGGGCGCGGCTTGGTGCATGATCCAGGCACTCGGCGCCGCGTGGCACTTCATACGCCACGACGACAGCGCTGTCGCCAGCTGGATGAAGGCGACGGCGTCAGAATGCCGACAATACGTTTGTATTGGCATCCCGCCTCCCCGTGACACGTTTCATCGCTTTGGGCGCGAGACGATGTTAGAGCCGCTTGTGTATGCCTTAACATACCACAAGTTTGTTGCTCCGGGGATGCGGGAACATCTTCGTGGGATCTCAGGGCACCAGGTCCTTTATTGTGACCCCTGGGATCCTGCGCTCGGCATTGGCGAAGACGTCTACGGGGTCCAGAATACCCTGGAGCTCGTCACGACCTACACCAACTTCGCCGGCCGCGCCATTGAGGACCTTGCGCGGCACTTCGATCACGGGCACCAATACTACCGGCGTCACATCATCGTCGGCGATGAATCGGCCTTTCCCTTATGGGCGGAATATTACGGCCACCCGGATGTCGCTGTCATCGCGTTCCCGGGTGCCGACATTCCAATGCTCTGCCGAATCGCACGGTTGGTAGCCACGCCGTTGGTGGTCCGCATCACGATCTGCGGCGGCTACCATTCCCTTTTTCCGTGGACTAGGCGCACCACCGATCCGAGGAGCGATGGTGGATACTACTACGAGCAGGTGGGAGCACTCCGCGGTCGACCCTTCGAAGAACTTTTGGCCGACTATTCGAATCCCGACACCGTGGCGCGCATGGTACACGCGCACGTCTCCGAGCTTGCGAGGGAGTGCCAACCCAACCCGCGCGTCACCCTGCTCCCGCTGATGCCCCTCAGCGAGCTATCCAACAACGCTCGTGTAGTCGTGGAGGGTTACGCAGCGATGATCGGGTTTTATTCTACTAAAGCCCCGTACCTTTACCACCGCTACCTGACCCACCACTTCCACAACATCACCGAACATGAGCTCGCTGAGCGCTGTCTGCTCACCGGAGGACCATTGCCTTTACCACCACTGGTCCAGAAAATGCGGAAGATGCTCGACGCCCCATTCAGCCGGGACCTCCGCCATCTCCAGTTGACTCCCGCCCCTCTTCCAGCTAATCCGCCGACCTTGCCTGACGGTCACCCACTCGCCCCGATGCAGCTTACGCAGGGCGAGCGGGTGGAGGAACTGCAAAGGCGACGCAGGGAAGAGGCTGGACCGCCAAGGGAGGGTAATCGCGAGGACTCTGGAAACCCCTTGGCAGTATTGGAGGCAATGGGAATTGAGGTTCCGGACAATCCTATCATTCGGGCGCGGATTATGGAACTCGCGGCAGCGTTGGTATAGTAGCGGCACCGCGCAAACAATACCGCTGAGGAATCCCAGGAGGCTCAGTCGCTCTCTGCTGTATGGCAGCCGGAGGTACCTATGGGCCGCGGTACTTCTGGCCTGGGATTACCTCCTGTTTCGTTGGTCGCACTGACACTGTAGGACTATCCACATTCAAACTTCCGGCCCCAGACAATTAGGCTATACCTAAAGAATTTTTGCGCTCACTATGCGGTATAAAATAATACTGCGTTCCCTTCCCTTAGAGTTAGGCTCGAACCTAGCAACAGTGTCAGTGCTATGGATTTAACGGTTGTAGCGCAGGCACAGGGACGTACCGTTCAAGAGATAAGGGTCGACACAAACTGCCAAAATTAAAATTCTAAGAGAAGGAGAAGGTTTTAGGGAACTCGCATACATGTGCATTAGGAATTCAGGATAAACACGCTGTGATTCTGCAAGCTGTATTAGCATATAATTGGTCTAGGTGATATTGAATCTTGGTGTGTCAAAAGCCTGAGCTTGAGCGGATCACGTTCCTGTAACCCAGCTTTAAACTTTGGTGTACTTACATATGCGCAATGCTGCCGCTCTACAACAGCTGGGTGCAGCCTGCGTCTGCCACCACATCTCTATTTGCTACCTCGCGTATATATGGGTAAACGCTGAATTACAGTTGCCATGACCTTAAAACGCGCTGCTCGGAGTTAAATTATTCATTTCTGGCCGCTTACGCCGTAAGGGAATAATTGCAAACCGCCATAGCCGGATCATTGGCGACTGTAATGAAGCATGTATTATACTGTGCCTTAAGCTTGCGTAGCTTCATGGAGCTCACATACGTATACATAATTATTTCTCTCAATATCGTTGTCGTTAATACTGACTGCATTGTTATTCAGGAGGGTGGAAACTTGGCTCAAAAGTAAAAACAGGGAGTTTTTCCCAAAACGAAAATGCTTTTGAAGCGCTGTCAAGTTCTGTTTAAAGAGAAACTAGGATTGGAGGGCTACTAACCTTCCAGAGATAAGGGATAGCACAAAATAGCCAAATTAAAATTCCAAGAGGTGTCAGGGACACGACACTTTCTAATTCCGCAATTATGGCTCTGTGACCACTGCATACTATTTTGGAATTGCTATTAGTATTGTTGCTGCCATTATCGCGTGTTATTAGCGTTGTTACAATTTCTATAATTTTTGTACTGTGTGTGTTAACTGTTCCTACTATATACGTATCTGTTTCGTCATTTTTTGCCTCATGCAAACTTTACCTAGTGTCTCTCCAACGTCGCTTAATGACCCCTAAGTTATCGCCAATAGCGTGCTGCTTTTGTAACTGCGAAGCGAATTCTATAACACTAATTATCAGCGTCTGTCAACGCACAAATAGATTTGTGTAGCGGACGGGCAGAATCAGAAACGAGGCGGAATGGCTAGTTGAGAAAATATCAAAGGGGACCTACGCATATTTTTATGTATGTAACTGAATATGGTCTTTTTTATATACGTGTGTATAAGTTGTTTTTGCACATGGATATTCGCGGGTTAACCGATTACTCAATTAGCCGAATTACGTAACCCTAAGTAGAGTGCCCCTGACTGGCGCTCAACTGTTCAAACTTGTACTGCTTTAGGATATTTACGGTTTTGTGAAAGTATTCACTGGGTGACATCCAAACTGTGCGTTAAGAGTTAGTCTGCGTCTTAATGTAGCCCCAGTTCGTTTTTATCTCACTTTTTCTTGTCTCAGTATTACGCGTGCTATTTTGACATTGCTAGATTTGGCGGAGGGGCGCGTTTTAGCGTTTACGACCGTTAAACTGTTTAATTAACGACCAACGTACGTAAGGATTTTAAAATATATATGTAACGTTCGATCGGCTCGAGTAGCACTTGAAATGTAGCGGCCCGCAAGTAGGCTTTGAGTTTCACTATAACATTGTTGAGCAATCTATTTTGAGTTTAAATGAGACGGCGTTTCGAGGTTTTGTATTGAGAGAGGGGTTAGTTAAGGGAACAAAATTCACGACGGTTTTCTGGCTTGTTATCACAACAAATCAGGACTTGAGGGTGCCGGGTGCTAAACTCCGAGAGTGAGTGACTACGCGTAGAGACTCCCCATAGAGTATGCTACGGTTTATCGCTGGCACCCCCCTTATACTTGTTACATTTGGGATCTGCAGTTGAGGGGTTGTGTTTAGTGTTTAGTTTTTACGACTCCGGGGTATCTAGAGGTTGTGAAGACCTGTATTGCGAGGTGTAACACCAACAACCCGACGGGACGGGTAATAACTCTAACCACGGATCGGAGACGGATAGTTCAGAAATCACGCCCAACCTAAGTTTGAGATTTTGTGTGCGGCATTGTGCGGGTCTGGAGGTAAAAATGCCAAAACAGGAATTCACGGGTAGGCTGGGGAAACCTATGCCAATCATTAGACCTCACTGCGCTGAGCAATAAAAATACCCTGACCTTGGGTCCGCGATTATTCTTTCGGGAGTTATGCCCCCCCCCGAACCTTTGAAAATGTGCGTGTAAATTTTACGGATCCTAGGGTGGAAAAATGCAAAAACAGGAATTTCGGAATCGGAGGTCGAGACCCATATCATTCGACGCACCTCATCGAGCTGAGTAATAAAACCACCCTGACTTGGGGTCCCCGACCTCTCGTTCAAAAGTTACGGGCTTTCGAACTTTCAGCATTTTACATGTGCAGTTACGGATTCTAGGGGGAAAAATGCAAAAATGCGATTTCGGAATCTGTGTTGAAACCCATACCAATCGATAGAGCCGCCGAGCTGAGTAAGAAAAATAACCTGACTGGGGGTGGGGAGTCATTCGTTCAAGAGTTAGAGGTATCCAGAGTTTCCGGAATTTAGTGTGTAAAATTTACGGATCCGAGGCGAAAAATGCAAAAATGCAAATTTTGGAATTGAGTATCGAGATTGGTATCAATCGACGCAGCTTACGCGAACAAGAAAAATACCCTGACTCGGGGTCTGGGACCAATCGTTAAGAAGTTATGCACTTGAAGTTTTCGAAATTTTACGTGTAACACGTTACGGATCTCTGGTCCAAAAATGCAAAATCACGTTTTCCGGAATCTAGGGTTGGGACTGGTCCTATCGGGTTCGGCGCATCGCAGTGAGCAATAAAACCACACTGACCGCTGTTCGGAAACCGATACTTGAAAAGTTATGGCTAGCCCAAGGCCCGTAATTTTGGCGGACTCTCTGAGTCGACTAAGAGTGTCTTGAGTGTGTGTGTTCCTTGAGTTAGGCTGAAGTCATAGCGTAATAATTTCGGGAATGACACGGAAATTTTTCTTAAAACTGTCTCGACACTTTACCAGGAATTATGAGTGTACGGATTTGTGACGTGTAAATGTGTACGTCTTGTACCCGTCTGCCTTATCTTTTGTGCTTTTGTGTTTATATTATCGTTTTGTTGGACAGGTTGGGTAGGAAACCCTAGTGAATTTTGAACTTGTGACGCTTTAGTATAGCCTACGTACATTAGCTGGTCTGGCAAAAGAAATTCTAGGGCTGTAGGCCCCCGCTAACCGCTAGGGTAGCAGTGGTGAATTTCAGTTGACCGAATAACCTAGCCGCCTATGACATTGATTTTGTTCTCTAGTTTTACTGGATTTTGGCACATCTCGTTTGGTTTTTGTGTTTTCTATTTTTTGTCGTGCCTTTAATTTTTATACTCAGTTTTGTATTGTAACCTGGTGCTCTAATTATTGCCGTGAGATAAGCCCTGTACGCGGAAATGGACAACCTAAGCGAGATGTCATGCGCGCGTGCCGGTATTTTGAGGGAATTGTACAATCCCGCCAGCCCTGCCTACGACGTTGGGAATTGCCCCCTGCCCCTTGGCCACACCGCTTAAACCTAATTTTATCAGCCCACTCCTTGGCTGAGAATGTTGAGATTGGGTGTACACCCTTACAGCCAATCAGCGGCCGCCTAACAAAGTTGTTTACGTTTTCTCATTGGCTCCCGCAACCTGAGTTTTGTCAGCCATTCACGTGGCTTCGCTGCGTCTGCCTGGTGTGAAATTTCATTGGCTCTTTGCAGCCGTACTAATTTTAACCAATCGCATCGCTCGAACCGCGCCTGCCTCGCTTAGAATTTCATTGGCTGAGAGCTGAGAGAAAAAGGTATATAAACGCAGTGCACGGCTGCAAGTTTCAGTTTCAGTTTCGATTTTCTCCGGTTTTTCAGTCGCGAAGCGCGAACCGCGACACAGCAAACCGAGTTTTCGATGCACTGTATGGCGACACGGTGCACTCGAAATTCTCGGGGAGCTGACTAAGTCAGGGGGGTACTGCGCGTTGCGCGCAGGGGGTAAGTAAGTACATAAGAGGGGGCCGCACTGGGATTTTCTCGGTATCACAAAGGGGGTGTGAGTTGAAATTTTACCTTAAACTTTGCCTGGCGTTGGCGACAACGCAGGTACAAATTTTCCTGCCAATCTCGTGAAGGAGCACGTATTATGTGAAACGCATTAGGCGTGTGATCAGAGTAAAATTCGAGGCCTGAATTTTAGTGAATAGTTACTGGCCAGGACAAAATCTATCTCGTAATACTCAGAGTATTGAGTGTCAACGGCAGCAGGGAGGCCAAGTCAGCCCGATGCTAAGCATTAGGGAATTGTCAAACAAAAGAGCTAAGGCCCTGCCTGTCAAGTACAAAACTTTTGTATGCCCCGTGAATTCAGACGATTCTAGTCAGGCCCTAGAAACTCAGCTGTAAGGCATACCACCGCCGTTGACTATCAAACTGTTGAATATGCAGCCGTGAGAAACCCAGGCTTAGGAGTGAACAGGATACATAATTGTAAGAAACAGGCGCGGTTTGTCACCCCTATTTGCGAATTCGCCCTCAACTTTGTGGCTGACTAAAGGAATACTTTAGCTCACTTGACCACCTGCAACTCATGTGGTACGCATGCGTGTCTTCTCGGATATGTATTTAGAAGCCATGGGTATGCTCATTCAACAGTGTGCCCTCCACGCAGCAGCTCCGCCGCGCGAGGTATGCATGGCTCTGCCCTTGCCACTTCAACAGACAATGCTCTAAGCAGCTTGGCACAGGAAAATCCGTTGCATGAGCATACCCAGGGGTAACAATACGTAACTCTTTCACAGCAACCAGTCAACATTAGGTCATGGTAAGATTATCCCAGCGTACAGGGATTTGGAGGTGCATATGAGATCAAATCGCAATTTCGCTTTCAGTCAGCAATTTCAATTAACTTTCAGCTAATTTTATCGTATACGGCGCTCTGCGGGCAAAATAACTATAGGCTGTCAAGCTGGAAACTGATTAGTCCCAGTTTCGTTGCATAGAGGTAAATACATGAAATAAAATGTGCAGATTCAATAAACCAAAACTTTAGGTTGTGTTCCTTGTTGAACCCTTGAGCAGTCGGGAAAATTCCTGGCCTAGAGCCATGGCTGAAATTTTAGGAAATAAAACAGTACTGGTACGAACCAGACTATCCATTTTGGGGCCAAAACCCAGAGGCGCGGGTCGACTCGCCCTCTATTACAATAGACTAATAACCTAGGTAGCCAAATTCTGCGAAATTGCAATAGGTGTTTCGGTGGAATCCACGAACCTTGTCAGGTGACAAAGTGCTCACCAGGATTTAGGCGCAGAAATCATTAGTCCTAATCATGAAAACTAGCGGCAACCACACCATTCCGAATTATAACCATGTGTTGGGGGCGCGACTTAGCCACGCACGCGAGTGTTCATGAGAGCTTAGGCGTATGACGACGTTGGAATTTTGTGACTCTCAAAACCCGACGTCACGCCTGGGGGACCATCATCCGCTAGACACGTTGGCTTACTAGGCAGACCCACGGCCATGAACAGAGGGATACCACTCGGATTCGTCCGCAGAGGTACCCGTTGGTCGCAGCCGTAACAATATTGCGGAGTTGAAGGATGTCGTGTATGTGTTTTTAAAATATACACGTGTTTGTTCGAGAGTTGGTATTGTATTTTGTTGTTTTATAAAGTTTTGGAAAAGAGGATTTGGAGATAGATAATAACCGGTTATGCAAAATAGCCGGGGATAAGAATTTTCTCTGTGGATCTCAGCCGCTGGTGCGAAGAGATAAAAAACTTTTCGATTAGTTGATGGTGATTTTCTTTTAGTTTTACGAAAAGGTAATTGTATTGGTTGATAGAGACGAGGTTGTAGTGGGAGTTATACTTTAGAGTAGAGGAAATCTATATGGCACATAGATTCGAACAAGCACACCTCCCGCAGCTTCGGGTAGGTTGTCCTGGTCTACCGGCCTCGACTGGTGCAATTGGACAGCGGCTGAGTCTCCCTTCTGGCAGGGTGTGACTCCTGATAATCCGTATGCTCGGCCACTTCCGTGTCCGTCGCATGGAATACCAGAAATAGTGGTAAGATTGCAGTTTATTTTGACGTGGAGTTATATCCTTGCTCTGTACAAGTTAGTATGCGCCCTGGAAAAGTTAGCATATTGCAAGTGCGAGCCTGGTCGAATTACCGTGCGTGTTAGTTTCAGTGCTGCTGTTTGATAAAATTGGTTCTATTTAACCTAACTAAATTAGACTATGGAATCAGGCTCTTCAAAATCGTCGTCGCCATTAAACCCTCAAGCTGAGGAGTTTAAGCCATCTACATCCGGCGATTGGTAGGCCGTTGGTCAGCCGACGCCGGAAATTCAAGCAGAGCTGGATGCATTACAAGCTCAAAACTTAGTTGAGGATCACGTGAATATTCACGCTTCATGTACACCTTAAATACTTTGATTGGTTTAGTCTTGCTAGTTTTTGTAACTTGAGTATTGGTTTCGTACTAATAAATTTCGGCAGAGTATAGTCAGCTACTATACTCACGCGTTACTGTTTATTGTTCTAATCCCGCCAAAGCTTAGATGATCCACCCGCCTGTTTTGGTCTTAGCATTCCGTTCTGTTTTGCGTATGCTTTCCATGGGTTAACCCGCATTTGTCGTATCTCTCCTACTCGAGTGCTTCTAGTTACCCGCGGGTTTGCGAGTTGCTAAGTAGATTTACCCGGATTTATAGATTTAGCGCGCGCCAATGTTGAATGGAGTGAGTATTGAATTAGTGCACACATGTTTTAGCCTAGTAGTGTGAAGTGAATTTGTTAGCCGCCTAAGTTTTGTGTTACGCGTATGGAATCGGATTCGGAGCTTAGAATTTTATCCTGATTTGTGCGAGATTTTAAATTTAGGAAAATTTGTAGCGTCTGAGTATACAAATTTGATCCTGCCGTTTTATCCCAACAGTGCTCGCAGATTATTATCCTGCTCGCTCCGTTTTGCTATACATACTTCGGCGTTGCCTATGTAGGTGATGTGAGTTATTCTAGTCAGATCCGATGCGGCGTTTCGTGGAACAACGCTGTCGAGCCGAGTTTGTGACTTTGGGAATTGGTAGCTTGTCAGGGCGCTTAGGCTTAGGGCGTTTAGCTGGGATCCCTGACTTAAGTTAACTGCCTTGGGGCTGGGCGAAGCTGCTTGTTCCCGAGCGCATGTGTGGCTTGGCAAACGTTGAGCTGAGGGGTGCTGCGTATTTGTCGGATCCTCGTAACTCTCTGTGTGTCGCGATCACCTGGTAGACCTACCCCAGTCACGGGCTTAGGAGGATTCGCCGTGTTCAATCTAACCCGCTTTGCGTAAGCAGAAAGTTGCCGAGGGTAGGCGGCGTCCCTAACTTTCTGACTTATATCAGTCACGTTTTGTCTTTCAATATCATATAATATTCCTTACGTTGTCTGTCAATATCATATGATCATTTTGAAAATGTCTACTGAGTCAGTTGCATAACTAGGTTTGGAATATCATATGATACTAATCCACATGTAAGTGGCGGGAAATTCAAATTTTGGCAGGAAATTCAAATTTTGGCGGGAAACTCAAATTTTGGCGGGAAAATTCAAATTTTGGCGGCAAATTCAAATTTAGACGGGAAAATTCAAAATTTGGCGGGAAATTCACATTTTGGCGGGAAATTCAAATTTTGGCGGCAAATTCGAATTTTGGCGGGAAAATTCAAATTTTGGTTGAAAATTCAAATTTTGGCGGCAAATTCAAATTCAGGTGGGAAAATTCACATTTGGCGGGAAATTTAAATTTTGGCGCAAAAATTCAAATTTTGGCAGAAAAATTTGAATTTGGGAGGGAATATTCAAAATTTTATCTGATTGTACGTATACGTCTTAAACTACATTGGAATATCATTTGATACTCCAAATCCGTCTTTGAATATCTTATCATATATGCTGATAATTTGGAATATTATATGATATTCAACAATTTGTCTGATTATGTCACGAGACATTCGAACACTTGTATGCTGAGATAACATGAATATCCGTGCTTTGTATAGCAATATTGTTAGGGACACTGATTTCGCAGCAACGCTGTCTCCTTAGCACATAAGGGCTTAAAAATTACTAAGAATCCAGAGGGCCCTGACCGGCCATAATAAGTGGTCAAGGGATATTTCGCTTTAGGGATCATATGTATATTTATGGTTTACGTATTTGTTGTCGCCATGAATTTCCCTTATTTCATTTTGTTGTTTTTGATTTTGTTATCTTGGTTGTCCTGTAATTAGTAACTTTTTTATGTATCTGTTTACTCGATGTTGATTGAATTGCTGAGACCTTAGGTTCGCATCCCTTTGAAATCTTGGCGTTCTTAATTCAATGACTAGATGTTGATTTGAAAATGACTAGGAGATTGACTAGGAATTACGCCGGTATGCTGACCAGACTTTATTGGAATTTGGGCCGGATGCTCTTTTTACTCTGACTAGAATACCCCACCCTAAGTTTTGACTAGATTTCCAACTAGACCTACCACCCCAGCACTGACTAGACGGTATCCGACTAACAATTGAAAATTTAACAAAGGTATCAGCCTCTTAGCGTTTCCTTTCTCAACGTTTCCTTTTCGTGAAATTAAAATTTGAAATCTTTCACGTGAAATTTGCAAGGAATACTTGTGGTTAACGAACGCAACGAAAACGGGGGTACCACCCTAATAGAGACAAGAGCGCAGCCCTGGAAACCCGTTTTGCATGCCTATCAAGAAGATTGACAGAGGTTTCGAACTACGTGCGGGTGGGTTCGATGAAGGGATTCTCATAACGGCTCACTCCTTCCCCCAATTCGGTACTCGGTACACGAACCTATATACAAATATATATAATGTAGTGTACACTAGATAAGATGTGTACACATATAGTATACTTTCTGCGTTGAAAATCGTTGAGTTGCCGGTAGACGGATGTAACGGGGGTGTGGGGCCCTGAGTTTATTCTAAAAGCAGCTGAATTGCCGGTCCTCGTTTACACTCCGGCCCCGTTGCCCTGATTAGAGGTGTTTTTGTTTTCCTTCGTTCCCGTCCGATCAAGCTCCCGGTGTCCCAAGCCCCCTTGACGTTTCTGATCGCACACCGGTTGTAAAATTTACAGAAACTACAACGAGAATTGAAGTTCGCGTGTAAACGATTAAGGCTCGGGGAATAGAGCGCAAACGATAAGTGACCCTTCAGCTATGGTTAAAGAATAGGGGAGGGTCCTACACACTTGGGTGAGAAACTTAGAGCGTTTCTCCGCGTAGTATACCCATTTTAACGAACCCCCATAATTTCAAGACGACCAGAATCTTTATTGCACCCACCGCGTGTGATTGACATGTTTTGCAAAATGTGCGCGTGCTTTGTTTTCAAAATTTTCGAATGTTTAGCAGCCCCATGCGACAAGGGGGATTTTTGAAATACGGCGTAGTAGTTTGAATACAAAGGGGGAAGTAACAGGGATATTGGAGTTATTGCGGGAAGGGGGTAGTACGCTTGGTGCTCATGAATCTGGGCCTCAGTCAGTTTTAGTTGAGCGAGTGCGTTTTTTAAAGATAATGTGTCGCTCAGCAGACAAAGGAAAATGCGGATTTTGGGAGGTTTCTGGGGTACCCGGTTTATTTGAAGAATTGTAGAGCAATTAGGGTTGTCGGTACCAGGAGCTTTAGGAGTCGGGTACCGGTTAGCGCAGGCACGGCATGGAATTATTTTCAGGTTTTGGAGGTATCTTCCGTCAGGGACCTTAGCACTTGCAATTTTCGCGATTTTCGGCCCTGAGAGCAAAATGCGGTTTTTTGTTTTCTCGGATTTCGACTTCTAAAATAGCCCTATTCGATTCAGCGGCTCGAGCTGATCAAGGAAAATACCCACAGCCCTACCCTATAACTAATGTTTGAAAAGTTATGGACAGTTGAAGTTTCGGAATTTAGCGTGTAAACACTTACGGATCCCGGTACAAAAAAAACGCGATTTTCACTTTTCTGGAGTTTGGCCCTAAAATTAGTGTCATTCGATTCAGCTCGACGAGCTGATAACGAAAACCACCCCAAACATGGTCCGCAAATCAAAAGTTAAAAAGTTATGACCAATTAAAAATTTCTATATTTTACGTGTACACGGTTTACGGATCCGGCCCGAAAAACGCGATTTTAACTTTTTCGAGATACAGAGATAAAATTGATACCATTCGATTCAGCTCGGCGCGTAGAGCAAGAAAACCACCCCAAACAGGTGCCGCAAACCAGTACTTAGGAAGTTAAGGCTTGTTCAAGGTTTTAGAGATTTACACGTATATATGTTAAAGGACGGATTTTCAAGAACTGCAGTTTTGAGTTTTTTTGCGGAAGGATAAAAAATTGAGACCACAGGTTTTGTCGCGCCCTCGGTGACCCATCTTTCGTCCACTTTGGTCCGACCACCAGATCTCAGGGCACCTTCCCAGAGTGTCTAGCATTTGCACGCTTGCATTTGAGGTGTAATCCGGCTCACTAGTTTCGCACCAGCTTTTGGTTTGATGATTTTGGCCTGAAGTACTAAGATAGACGTGGTCCATTGCATGTTATTTTGTTAGCTGTTATGATGGGAATGTTTTAATTTTGCTACTTGATTGCCTATGAATTTACATTCTTTGCTATGTTTTATGCTGTATTCCTGTTTCCTTGTCTATGGTGTATTGTCATCGTGCTTAACAACCCCTCTTGTTAGCTCGTATGGGTGCAACTTGTACGCTGTTAATGTAGGACAGTATTTACCGATACTATTGAGTATAGGGGTGAAATAGTATGAAGTCGTATTTGTGAGCCACCAGTTTTTGACCCGAATCAAATTGTTGAGTGAACCGTAGTATGAAATCCCCGCTGATAATGCCTTAATCGTGTACTCGCACCCGCTTTTTGTTACACACCGAGTGCACCCCCATTTTAGACGCGGCGTGTTAATCAGTCTCTGAAAATAATAGCCAATCATTGGCTTCTTGAGCAAATTTGAAAACTCAAATTTCATTGGCCTAGGGAGTCCTAGTTGTTTACCCAATGGTCACGCTGCAGCTTTGCTGTTTCTTGCATTCTGATTGGTTGTGGACAACTACAAATGAGATGAGGGCTACGCGTGCGTATAAAAGCGCACTGCACGGGCTGTGCAGTCAGTTCAGTTTTAAATTTTTCGGTTTTAAAAGTCGCGTGCTCGAGCCGCGACAGCAAACCGAGCTCACTACACGCGGTGGCGACATAGCGTGTACGTGAGTCTCGGGGCGCTATTCGACAGGGGATAGGGGGGTACGTATATATTTAAGGGGGGGCTATGTCAAAAAGGGGGCCCAGCTAGGACTATCTCACATTCACGTAGGGGGTGTGGGGTGTTAAATTATTTTGGGCTCAAAGTTTGCCTATCGTTACCGATAACGTGGGTACAAGGTTTTCCTGTAAAATTTAGGGTTTCTTTGAAAATTCAAAAAGGGGAAACAAACTTAGAGGCATCGTGAAACTGCCGATTAGGCGAAATAATGGAGCAATACCAGCTCTAAAGGAGCAACTAAAATTCCTGGTATCCTAGTGATACCCGCTTGTATTCAGGTATTGGTTGTCAAGAAGGGCAGGAAGGCCAAAACTGCCTCGTGCTAAGCACCAGGTCTTGTCTGACAAAAGAGCTAAGCGCCTAGCCATCTGAGAAAATTTTAGTGTACCCCGTGGCATGAGAAGGTTCTGACCAGGCCCCAGCGATCCTGTTAATCTAGAACCTGCAGACTCGCTTGGTAACCGAAACACTGAATGCACAGCCCGTAACCATGGCAGAGTAAGACTAAAATCACTACGCGCTTAAGAAACAGTAGCAGCAAGCGACGACCTTCAGAAAATTCCGTTGAAATCTTTTTCCTCCTCTTTCTGGTGGTTTGCATGAGCATAAGGGTTTAAATCTAAAATTTGTAAGTTAAATTAATGTTGAATTCTTTATTTTGCCATTCAGCAGTTATTTTCTAAGCCACTGCTAGCTACTCTCTTACGCAGCACTCAGTGCTATCAAAAATCAACGACTCACAACAGCAAAATTAGCTTGAGACCTAAAACTTCCGCTAAGGTGTAACTTTATTTAATTGTATCTTTACTGTATGCACTGTATAAAGATATGGTAAACCAAAACTCCAATCTTAGTTTGGTAATGTACCATGAGCGGTTTTGAACCTTTCAAATTCCTGGCCTTGAGCCATGGCTAATTCAAAGTTTTAACCAAGGAACCAATTCTCTGTAGAACCTCAAAAAATTTTGTTCAAATTAGCGACGTCGGAACGCGACAATTAGAGTTTATTCAGGAGAGATAGCATAAAATTTGCAATCCCAATTAACCACCCCGGACAAAAACTCAATTGTTGCTGGTACGAATTAGCAACGCATACAGGTGTTTAAGGAAGCTTAGGCGTAAGAAGATATCGAAATTTTGTGACTCTCAAAACCCGATATCACGCCGGGGGACCGTCATCCTCTAGGCAAGTAGCTTACTTTGGCAGATCCACGGCCACGAACACCCGTGAGAGTATCATCTCGGATTCGTCCGCAGGGATACTCGTTGATCGTACCCGTAACACTTGGGGGCTACTCCGTGGAGTCAGTTTCCATTTTTTTAAAGAGGCTTTAGCTTCTTAAATCAACTAGACCAAGTAGCCAACGCAATACCCACAATTTACCTCGAGGTCGATTGTGTGTTTTCTGCTATCTCTTGAAAGTTGTGGAATTGATAAATTGTTGTTTTTGGGACCTCTCGCAAAACATTAGGCAAAAAATCACGAGAGTCCTAATTTTCGCACCTTCCTATACGTATATACCATTAGGAAATTGCGTATCCCGTACGTATCGTTGCGAATCAGGCCACTAATCCAAAAGAAATTTAGTGACCTGATCCTTTCTACATCGATACTAAGTACGTAATAACACTTTGGCTAAAAATTCGTTGAGCGTCCACTCACATAACCGTAGTAGCTTTGTCGTACAGTACAAAACCACTGCTGTACAATTTCGCAAGAGCAAACGCTAATCTAACCGGACGCCGTCTACTCGAATTGAGTATACGGATCACAGTGCCCAACGAACTCTTAGCTGTAACAAACTTGTATACGTAAGGCGCAAAATCCCCCGATCAAACGGCTTAAGAGATAACTCAGCCGAGAATTTTCTTGAGTTGAAATACTTACTCACATTTCTAGGAACCCAACCTTCGACGGAAGTGTCGCACAAGAACACAACATAACCCGAGGAACAGTTGCGGCCGATCGCGGTTCAACGGCTATCTCACAATCAACTTGAGACTAAGACTACACATATCACAGCGTGCACTCTTCGACTGGGTGTATCGACAACATGCTAAAACCTCAGCTCAGGCCCAAAGAGAAAGTAACAGCACACGCAAAGTAAAAAATTGCTAGACCCCAAAACCATTTGGGATGTCGAACAAAGGGCCCCCAGTGGTAAACGCATATAGACGTTTACTTCTGGGTACCTGCCAATAGCTGGTTAGCCCGGCTTGAGTACTGAGAGCGGATTGCAAGGAGAAACAAATGGCATACTGATGTTAGGCGCAGTGTACTTAAGTTATTTTGACTGCGTATTATAAGTCCGAACTGTTGCAGATGCATTAGTGAGATCAACAGGTCAATAAAAGAGGAGCGCTCACCATGTATATAGATCGTATACTCAGTGCTGTAATTTATACGTAGAGATAATGTTGACCATTAATGAGCATCGGATATCTTTTCATATACGTATATTTGTACTTAAGTTTATGTCCCACGAAAAAGAACTACATTGAAATATATATGCGCTTAATTATGCAACACGAGCCAATGTTACTTTTAGTAGAACCCCGCTTCACGTTTTATCACTGGACCGCAATAGAGTAGGTTTAAATTTTAAACCATTTCTACATGGGCTTAGGCTTGCGCTTTGTCAGGGTTCCAATCGGAAGTACATATTGTCGGAAGCGGAATCAGAGTGGAAAAAGTTTCAGAAATTCTTTTAAAAAAGTAAAGTGTATGACTTTTGACTTTTGCTGTAGTATGCATGTCAGTATTTTCACAGTTTCAGTGAAAATTGTTTCTACCTGACTGAATTACCGATCTACTAACGTCGCGAAATTTATAATATTAATAGAGGCCTACCATTCTCAGAGCGCCTGCCAATTATCAAGATCTTGGATAAGCTTGGTTCTAAGTTGAAATACTGCTAAGCAACCATAAATAACCCCAGACTTTAGCAAATTAAGCAACTCAATGGGGTGGCAACATTTAATGTCTTCAGTTTGTGGTTACAACTCAGTGCAGAACTCTCAAAACGAAAATTGGCCGCTACGGAAGGGATACTGTTGAACCAAATGTTGAGCCATAGTCTCCTTTAATAAAAGAAACTCATGACCGAAAAGTTAGAATTGTGGTATCAGAATAAAGAGCCATTAGATTCGAAACCCAACTTTAATTGGAATTTTAGCTGGATTTGGAACTCAGTTGGAACCTTGGGGTTTGTGTTAGACTTCGTTTTATCACGCTGAAATCGCTTAAACTTAGGAATATATCTTGGACATCACCGGATTAAGGCAGGGGGCCAGGTTCCCAAGCCTCCCACCAAAAGAAGCTCTCACCAACCTAAAACGAACGGTATGTTTCAATGGATGATATTACCTGCAGTGGAAACAGGATCTCCGCTCTGAAATCTAGAGTGCTCTTCTATTTACGATCCTTATTGGTCATTACCAAACAACTAGACTGCTTTTTATTATGCTGACAAGCAGTTTCTGACGGGCTACAAGCCCACCAGCCGGATTAGGGCTGGACAACGCAGCCAAAAGTTGTGAGACTAGAAGACTCATGTCATTGCTCATCCGTGTACACTGACTGCGGTCAATGTAAGGAGCAGGGGCGGAACAGTATCATAAGCTTATTTCTAAGCCTTAGCCTAATCCTAAGCGTAAGAATTAGTTTATTTATAAGCCCAAATCTAAGCCTAAGCCGAGCAAAAAATGAGCTCAAAGCTTAAGCTTATTCTACTTCAGTCCCACGAAAAAACGTACCGCCCCTGATCTTTACATGAGCTGTTCATTGTGTAAACGGAACAACTATAGGCTGAAATCAGAGTGTAACGAGATGTCCATTTATGGTAAAAATCTAGGCCCGTTTTTGTTACAGAAACGCCGGAAATTTAGTTCTTTTAACATTCAAGGTGGGTTATAATTCACGTGTATATTTCGCAGTTTTCTATTACAGATATGCTGGAATTGTTCGAAATGGAATAAGATTAAGAAATTCATCCGAAATCTTAACCATTTAGGCGCATCAGTATTTTTATCTAAAATCTGTTAATGTAATTTCATGTCTCAATTGCGTTGGCAGAAACGTAAAACATCCTTGACACTTAAACTACAATATCCGTTTTCCGTTTCCGTTCTTTCGATGACCATCCGTTTCCGTTTTAATTTTTTACTATCCGTTTGCGCGATGATTAACAGTTAGCACATAAAATTTGTGAACAATAGAAAAAGGTTTGTAATAAATAAGGGTGGTGCAGTTCATGTCGTGCGGCAACTTCCGGAGCGGTGCGGTACGGCAAGTTAAAATTCACGTGCTTTGCAGTATAATGCCGTACAATGATAGCCGGCGGCGGGGGTCGCCGGGGGTATGTCGCCATCTTAAGTGTACCTATAGTTTGTCTCAAGCTCAAAGAACGAGGCCTTCGAATACTAAACTGCTTTTCATACACAGGATGGCCATGTATAAAGCTTGTCACTCCCAATTCCCCGGGTAGTATCCCAATTTCCCAAAATCATAATTTCCCCGGTAATATCTCAGTTTCCCAAAACCCAGATTCCCCGGGGTAATATCCCAATTTTCCAAGAGTGAGTTGGTGTTTGCTGTTATTAGTTCAGAAATAATCAGCTCGCAAGCTAGGTTTGTTAGTCGGGTCATTGTAATTTGCAGTGTATCACGGGTCATGCACCAATTTCAATTGTAAAATCCAAATATCCTGGGAAAAGTTAAGGTGTATATTTAGGTTCGGGTGTAGGCTTGACGGAACCAGAGATAGACGGATGCAAGATGGCTTTGCCCCTTTGTAGCCAAATTGGCGCATTTGATTCCCCCACGCTTGAGAAACTTGATAAAATAGAAACATTATGGAAGATTTTACCTCCGGAAGTTGTTTTTTCTTGTGTTCGCAAAGGTGTTGTGCCCCCAATTTACGTATATATTGAAACTGTATTAAACACTGTTAGTGTATTCTTAAAATTATAGTTCCACAAAGAGTGTATTCCGACCACGGGCGTTGCCGGAGTTTAGTTTCCGAAGGGTAACCTAATTTCTCAACGGAAAAACTCAACATACCGTTTAAATAATATGAGCAATGTAAAATAAAACTACGGTAAACATGTGTTAAATTAGTACAAACGAACAATTTAACCCGATCCGTAAAGCGAGGAGTTACCAACACTTTATTTTTCCAAGGTCCCAAATATGCCGAGCAAAAAACGCTGCCCCCAAAATCGCAATTCATCGGGTAATATCCCCATTTTCCAACATTTTAATTTTCCAAATCCCGAGCAAAAACGCTGCGCACAAAATCCCAATTTTTCGTGTAATATCCCAATTTCCCGAAATCCCAAGCAAATAATGTTGCGCCCAAAATCCCAATTTCTCGGACAATATACGATTTTCCCAAAATCCCAATTTTACGGTAATATCCGTGGATTTTGGGAGGGACCTCTTCGTTACATGGGCCCACGGGATGCACTGCGGAACCGAGCCTTTGACAGTATCCATCAGGGTGCAACTGGAGGTCTGCCTCCAGCTCCGGCTCCGGCTCCCGCTCCGGCTGAGAATCGGCCTTCGGCGCTCAGCTCCGGCTCCGGTATCTTTCACCCCCGATTGCACCCTGGTATCCGTCAAGACGTGAGAACTGAAATGATATCAATATACACCGAAAAATTAAATCTACTCACAAAAAACTGTCAGGAATTTGGTTCAATGTTCTGGCTCACATTTGAATACAGGATTTTCTTTTCGTCAGAGGTTTACTCTGCAAAAACACTCTACTTAAAATACTATGGTTATATTTTACTAACTTTCTTAAGTATAAGTGTATTAAACATTGAGTAAATCTTTGCTTAAGCAATGTAAATAAGTAAAACTACTGCTATCATTTCCTGATTAATTAAGTAAATGTAAAGCTAAAGTTTTGTGTTTGCTTAAAATTGGGTAAAACTTTGCTAAGCACCATAGTAAGTAAAACCGGCACTTAATTCGGCAACAGTTTTGCTTAATTTTGAGTATATTTTTTGTGAGTGAATACAAAATTTTCTTTTAGTCAACTCCAGCTACTTTTGTTGTGAAATAGTGCAAATTGCTCCAAATTTCTTACGGATATCCGGATACTTGTTCCTGTTTGGATACACGTTCCGGATAGTTTTAATATCCGAATATCCAGATACCCGGCGCCCCTCTATAATATTGACTGACGGGGACATTGAAACGATCCTGGTAAGGTGTTTTTTGTGCAATTTTAATCCCGAATATAAATGAAAAATGTCGGAAACAACTGTCGGGCGCCCCGCTTGTCGTATTTTATTGGTTTGTTGGTGTGCCATTTTCATTTCGGGTGCTGTTTGGAGTTGAGTGTTGTTAGACCTGTTGCATATTATTCAACTACAACCCTGAAGTACCACTAATTCAACACTTTGGAACTCTCTCACAATTTCTGGTTGGAGGAAAATGTTAACACCGAAATTTTTTAGAACACATGACTTTGCATGAAAACTTAAAGGAATATATTTTTCAGATTATTCCCAATTAAGACACCCAAATATATTATATCTTAGTGTGAAACATTTATATGTCATACAACGTGTCGCACTGCAATGTCTAAGAGCAATTCACCAGAGCTACCTAAGTCCCAGGAATCAAGCGTCCGTTATATCCCTTTTAACGTGGTAAGTATTCCTACTTATACAGGTAAACCTGAATCCAGATTTCCCTACTAGGTACGCAGAAACACGGGCAAACGAAACGTTTGAGCCTAACAAAATTAAACCTAGGCGAGCGTATCCATGTTATGCTTGCGGTGAACAGGGCCATTTCGCACGTCATTGCCCGATCCATAGGAGCTGCGAGACTAAATCCCTACAGAAGAATGAGAAATCTTCAAAAGCATACGCCGAAATTGTGTCTAGTAACAAACTATGTTAGCCCTGAAAGCATTGAAGTTACTTTGGTGATTGCGTATCTAAATTTAAAGGTTCAGGCACAGTTTACCGTAACAATTTATGAAGCATGTTTGTTTTTGTCGTTTATGATCCACCCTTTGGAAAGCATTGCTAAGTTTAGAAAACGAAACCAAAGACGTATTCATTAAACGTCTGCTCTCTATGAAATTCACCTAAACCCTATAGCAATTAGCATATTGTGGAAAAGTTCGGATGACCAAAAGACATTTATTGTATAAAACTACAGCGTTCTTATTTAAACTAGGTTGCATTTGCCTGAAATAATAACTTAAACTTTTTGTCACCTTGTATTTTGTTAGAAATAAAATGTAGATTACACTGTTAACGATAAAATTGACTTCAGACTGGACAAATTTAATGATCCGATTTCTTTTTGAAGTCTTTTAATTGAAGCCAATAAAGCTGTTATTGTTTTCATCATTTTCGGTGCAATTTTAGGTATGCATTTTAAAAGTTTAAGATGTTCTGGGTTGTACCTATTAGTACAGCTTGAGTTGCAAACAGCAATTAAATTTTGTTAAATTTTATTTTTGATGTTTGTTACAAGTCTCAGTTAATACGTCACACCCACCACGTTAGTTGCAGAAGCTAAAAAATATCGTCCATCAGCAAATACAACACCATGTAGACGGTTTGCAAATGTGATAGTAGCGTAATTGAAAAATAGTTTAGAAAGCAATTTTTAAGTTAATACTAATGAACAAATAGCGATTCGTTTGACAAAACATTTCTGCAACTTAGCTATTGTTTATAAACCCTCCAGTTTTAGACACTGCGCCGTTTCCCCCAAAGTAGGTTAATTTTGAATTTAGTATGTTCAAGCATATAGCTTGTTAGTTAAGGCTTAAGGATTGCACTAGTTTCGAAGCCTTTATCTAGGGTAAAAAAAAATTTAACGTAATTAGCAAAGATTGGAAGTTTGTTTACACTTGCTATGTCTATATTTAACGGCTAAACATCTTTTTCCGCTATTCAATTCAATTATATTTTTACGTTTGCAGAATTTTTTAAGCTCGTTCGTGCCCCCCTAATTCTGCGTGTAGCAGTGTAATTTATTTATTCCAATGTTTGCGTAAAAAATTCTTTGAGCGTTCTTGACAGTGGTTGGTTATACGGCTGTGAAATTTCCATCAGACGTATCGTGTCCTAGGAAAGTTCTGGACAGATACTTTTAGTTCTCAGAAACTGGCCATTATTTGGTTATAGTAATGAAGAGTCACGGCTTTCCACCCTAGGTAAGTGTACGGGGTGAACGGCTATAGATACCAGAGTCTGGCCGAACATAAACAATACCATGGGCACGACGTGTTCTAGGTGAGTTACGGAATGCGTCAGAGCCTTGTTTGGCAGACGATTGTCATTGTTGATCCTAGGTAAGTTACGGGATCTTTATATGATATGGCGTCTTTTGCTAGTAGTCCTAGGTAAGTGTACGGGGCGAACGCACAATGTGTGAGATTAAACAGCCGTAATGTACCAATTTTTATAACTGCAAACCAAGAACATACTCGGGAACGTTGTTTAAAATATCTTGAGGTCAACGTGGCTTCAGCATTAACTGACTTTTCAAACACTACCAATTTCAGTGTCATTAGCAATATATAAAGTATTCTTGCTACATATTGTTTATGTATCTGTAACTATTGAAAATGTCTGCTTGGTCATTCGTTCGATGCAGTGTGCCCTTGGGTTCGGAGCTTTGTGCTATTTAGCTAATAACAGAGTTAAAATCTTACCAAAAACAGAACTCGAAAACGTGTTAACGAGTATTCTTACCTTAGTCAATGACAGTTTCATATTAATGAATTTCTGTAAAAGACTGGTAAACGCACATTTTTCAATCGTACGCCTTGATATAGATCTAATGAATTAACGCATTTCAGACGTTTATATGCCATCAGATTTTGAACTCACATTTGGTTGGGCATTCGTAGTTATGTAATTTTTGTAGCAGTATGTCGAAATTTCTATATGTCTACCATCTTGTGTATTTTACCATGAGCAACGCGACTAATACTGCATACCTACTATTTCAACGTTTAAAGTATAAGGGTTAGCACAAATTGCCGAAATTAAAATTCTAAGAGAAGGACATGCATTTTTTCAGAAGACCTCTTTCAGGAGATTACAGACATTACTCAGGAAATTACAGACTTGAGCAAATCACCGAAAGTTAGAGACATCGCACGGAAAAGCTTAATTTAGAATGGTATAACATTGTTAATTGCGGTTGTCATTGTTGGAAATATTTTCCATACTACTTATTGCGGTTTGCGGCGAAGCCTCCACAACAAATTAAACCTACGGACAACGCCTCATTTCGCAATTCCGATATTATACTTCTTTATCAGTGGATCTCCATCTACAAAATAGGATTTTTTCTGGCGTATGTACATGTATATGTTTGATTTGGCATTTAGAATTATCGTTGTTTTATCTTCATTCTCGTATTAGTATCATGTAAACTGATATTATATTTCTTTATTGCGGTTCATATTTGGTTAGCGTCGCACGTAGCATTTCTAACGCTAGGTAGACGTAAATTGGGCATAGGATTTTTTAGCCAAGACAAGCGAAGAAACTTGTAGGTATAAGGATTGACACAAAAAATCCAAATTAAAAGTCTATGAGGTGTTAGGGACACTGATTTCGCAGCAACACTGTCTCCTTAGCACATAAGGGCTTAAAAATTACTAAGAATCCAGAGGGCCCTGACCGGCCATAATAAGTGGTCAAGGGATATTTCGCTTTAGGGATCATATGTATATTTATGGTTTACGTATTTGTTGTCGCCATGAATTTCCCTTATTTCATTTTGTTGTTTTTGATTTTGTTATCTTGGTTGTCCTGTAATTAGTAACTTTTTTATGTATCTGTTTACTCGATGTTGATTGAATTGCTGAGACCTTAGGTTCGCATCCCTTTGAAATCTTGGCGTTCTTAATTCAATGACTAGATGTTGATTTGAAAATGACTAGGAGATTGACTAGGAATTACGCCGGTATGCTGACCAGACTTTATTGGAATTTGGGCCGGATGCTCTTTTTACTCTGACTAGAATACCCCACCCTAAGTTTTGACTAGATTTCCAACTAGACCTACCACCCCAGCACTGACTAGACGGTATCCGACTAACAATTGAAAATTTAACAAAGGTATCAGCCTCTTAGCGTTTCCTTTCTCAACGTTTCCTTTTCGTGAAATTAAAATTTGAAATCTTTCACGTGAAATTTGCAAGGAATACTTGTGGTTAACGAACGCAACGAAAACGGGGGTACCACCCTAATAGAGACAAGAGCGCAGCCCTGGAAACCCGTTTTGCATGCCTATCAAGAAGATTGACAGAGGTTTCGAACTACGTGCGGGTGGGTTCGATGAAGGGATTCTCATAACGGCTCACTCCTTCCCCCAATTCGGTACTCGGTACACGAACCTATATACAAATATATATAATGTAGTGTACACTAGATAAGATGTGTACACATATAGTATACTTTCTGCGTTGAAAATCGTTGAGTTGCCGGTAGACGGATGTAACGGGGGTGTGGGGCCCTGAGTTTATTCTAAAAGCAGCTGAATTGCCGGTCCTCGTTTACACTCCGGCCCCGTTGCCCTGATTAGAGGTGTTTTTGTTTTCCTTCGTTCCCGTCCGATCAAGCTCCCGGTGTCCCAAGCCCCCTTGACGTTTCTGATCGCACACCGGTTGTAAAATTTACAGAAACTACAACGAGAATTGAAGTTCGCGTGTAAACGATTAAGGCTCGGGGAATAGAGCGCAAACGATAAGTGACCCTTCAGCTATGGTTAAAGAATAGGGGAGGGTCCTACACACTTGGGTGAGAAACTTAGAGCGTTTCTCCGCGTAGTATACCCATTTTAACGAACCCCCATAATTTCAAGACGACCAGAATCTTTATTGCACCCACCGCGTGTGATTGACATGTTTTGCAAAATGTGCGCGTGCTTTGTTTTCAAAATTTTCGAATGTTTAGCAGCCCCATGCGACAAGGGAGATTTTTGAAATACGGCGTAGTAGTTTGAATACAAAGGGGGAAGTAACAGGGATATTGGAGTTATTGCGGGAAGGGGGTAGTACGCTTGGTGCTCATGAATCTGGGCCTCAGTCAGTTTTAGTTGAGCGAGTGCGTTTTTTTAAAGATAATGTGTCGCTCAGCAGACAAAGGAAAATGCGGATTTTGGGAGGTTTCTGGGGTACCCGGTTTATTTGAAGAATTGTAGAGCAATTAGGGTTGTCGGTACCAGGAGCTTTAGGAGTCGGGTACCGGTTAGCGCAGGCACGGCATGGAATTATTTTCAGGTTTTGGAGGTATCTTCCGTCAGGGACCTTAGCACTTGCAATTTTCGCGATTTTCGGCCCTGAGAGCAAAATGCGGTTTTTTGTTTTCTCGGATTTCGACTTCTAAAATAGCCCTATTCGATTCAGCGGCTCGAGCTGATCAAGGAAAATACCCACAGCCCTACCCTATAACTAATGCATCATACAGGTTATATTGCGCACGCCAATGTCAAAAAATGTCCATGTTATTAGCTGCAGGTAACAAAAAATTTACAAACATTCCTGAAGCGTAATAATTTTTTTCATGTTATTTAGCTAGTGTGTAGATTTTTTTCATGTCATACTTGGGGCATTTGCCAAAAACGATACGGTATTTTGACAGGGTGTTATTTTATATTTTTGACGAAGGTCAGGGATTTCTGCAGCTGGGCTACAAAATGTTGTGAACTAGGTCGAAAAGTTGCATTTGAAAACTGATTTCGGCATGAAGAATTCAAAGCATTCCTAGACTGTAAACTTTCCTCAAACCTTAAGTACCACATGTAAAACCACCTGCATCTTTTTAGCCAAATTAGCCGCCACTCTACAAAATTGGCGTCTCGCTTCATTTTCGTTAATAACGCATACGAAAGTATCTGCCAAACAAGTGCTATTTTAAATCAATGAAAGTTTTTAACGGCCACAAAATTTACACGGTATTTTTAAGGGGTGCTGTTTTTTTCAAGCTATTTTTGGACTATCACTTTATTTTAATAGTCTTTTGTGATAGCTAGCTAAGAATTGTAACCTTATTTTTTAGGGTGCAAACAAATTAGCTAGGCATTAAAAGGACTGGACATTTTTTGACATTGTCATGCGCAATATAACCTGTATGGTGCATAATGTTTGAAAAGTTATGGACAGTTGAAGTTTCGGAATTTAGCGTGTAAACACTTACGGATCCCGGTACAAAAAAACGCGATTTTCACTTTTCTGGAGTTTGGCCCTAAAATTAGTGTCATTCGATTCAGCTCGACGAGCTGATAACGAAAACCACCCCAAACATGGTCCGCAAATCAAAAGTTAAAAAGTTATGACCAATTAAAAATTTCTATATTTTACGTGTACACGCTTTACGGATCCGGCCCGAAAAACGCGATTTTAACTTTTTCGAGATACAGAGATAAAATTGATACCATTCGATTCAGCTCGGCGCGTAGAGCAAGAAAACCACCCCAAACAGGTGCCGCAAACCAGTACTTAGGAAGTTATGGCTTGTTCAAGGTTTTAGAGATTTACACGTATATATGTTAAAGGACGGATTTTCAAGAACTGCAGTTTTGAGTTTTTTTGCTGAAGGATAAAAAATTGAGACCACAGGTCTTGTCGCGCTCTCGGTGACCCATCTTTCGTCCACTTTGTTCCGACCACCAGAGCTCAGGGCACCTTCCCAGAGTGTCTAGCATTTGCACGCTTGCATTTGAGGTGTAATCCGGCTCACTAGTTTCGCACCAGCTTTTGGTTTGATGATTTTGGCCTGAAGTACTAAGATAGACGTGGTCCATTGCATGTTATTTTGTTAGCTGTTATGATGGGAATGTTTTAATTTTGCTACTTGATTGCCTATGAATTTACATTCTTTGCTATGTTTTATGCTGTATTCCTGTTTCCTTGTCTATGGTGTATTGTCATCGTGCTTAACAACCCCTCTTGTTAGCTCGTATGGGTGCAACTTGTACGCTGTTAATGTAGGACAGTATTTACCGATACTATTGAGTATAGGGGTGAAATAGTATGAAGTCGTATTTGTGAGCCACCAGTTTTTGACCCGAATCAAATTGTTGAGTGAACCGTAGTATGAAATCCCCACTGATAATGCCTTAATCGTGTACCCGCACCCGCTTTTTGTTACAAACCGAGTGCACCCCCATTTTAGACGCGGCGTGTTAATCAGTCTCTGAAAATAATAGCCAATCATTGGCTTCTTGAGCAAATTTGAACACTCAAATTTCATTGGCCTAGGGAGTCCTAGTTGTTTACCCAATGGTGACGCTGCAGCTTTGCTGTTTCTTGCATTCTGATTGGTTGTGGACAACTGCAAATGAGATGAGGGCTACGCGTGGGTATAAAAGCGCACTGCACGGGCTGTGCAGTCAGTTCAGTCTTAAATTTTTCGGTTTTAAAAGTCGCGTGCTCGAGCCGCGACAGCAAACCGAGCTCACTACACGCGGTGGCGACATAGCGTGTACGTGAGTCTCGGGGCGCTATTCGACAGGGGATAGGGGGTACGTATATATTTAAGGGGGGGCTATGTCAAAAAGGGGGCCCAGCTAGGACTATCTCACTTTCACGAAGGGGGTGTGGGGTGTTAAATTATTTTGGGCTCAAAGTTTGCCTATCGTTACCGATAACGTGGGTACAAGGTTTTCCTGTAAAATTTAGGGTTTCTTTGAAAATTCAAAAAGGGGAAACAAACTTAGAGGCATCGTGAAACTGCCGATTAGGCGAAATAATGGAGCAATACCAGCTCTAAAAGAGCAACTAAAATTCCTGGTATCCTAGTGATACCCGCTTGTATTCAGGTATTGGTTGTCAAGAAGGGCAGGAAGGCCAAAACTGCCTCGTGCTAAGCACCAGGTCTTGTCTGACAAAAGAGCTAAGCGCCTAGCCATCTGAGAAAATTTTAGTGTACCCCGTGGCATGAGAAGGTTCTGACCAGGCCCCAGCGATCCTGTTAATCTAGAACCTGCAGACTCGCTTGGTAACCGAAACACTGAATGCACAGCCCGTAACCATGGCAGAGTAAGACTAAAATCACTACGCGCTTAAGAAACAGTAGCAGCAAGCGACGACCTTCAGAAAATTCTGTTGAAATCTTTTTCCTCCTCTTTCTGGTGGTTTGCACGAGCATAAGGGTTTAAATCTAAAATTTGTAAGTTAAATTAATGTTGAATTCTTTATTTTGCCATTCAGCAGTTATTTTCTAAGCCACTGCTAGCTACTCTCTTACGCAGCACTCAGTGCTATCAAAAATCAACGACTCACAACAGCAAAATTAGCTTGAGACCTAAAACTTCCGCTAAGGTGTAACTTTATTTAATTGTATCTTTACTGTATGCACTGTATTCAGGAGAGATAGCATAAAATTTGCAATCCCAATTAACCACCCCGGACAAAAACTCAATTGTTGCTGGTACGAATTAGCAACGCATACAGGTGTTTAAGGAAGCTTAGGCGTAAGAAGATATCGAAATTTTGTGACTCTCAAAACCCGATATCACGCCGGGGGACCGTCATCCTCTAGGCAAGTAGCTTACTTTGGCAGATCCACGGCCACGAACACCCGTGAGAGTATCATCTCGGATTCGTAAGCAGGGATACTCGTTGATCGTACCCGTAACAATATCACATGATATTCGACTTTTGTCTGACCGTATCATATGAAGGTAACAAAAATACGTGACCCGACTGCCCCAGTTATGACGTGAACCCCGCATAATGACCTTGATTTACTTATAATTTCTTGTCAGGATATCATTTCTGTTTAAGAGTCATTTTTATCACAAAATATATTTAAAAGGTCACCAAATAAATTTATGCACATTAAACAAACGACCGACTGAGCGCAAAAATGGTTTGATTATCATGTTTTGTTGTGGTCCCATTTTACTTTCAGGGATGTAACTTTTCCCGCAGGACAGCAATAGTGCCGCAGAGCAGCATTGGCTACTCCGGTTTGTGCATACGCGAAGATTAAACTTTGTTGTTTGTTGTTGTTGTTGTTGTTGTTGTTGTTGTTGTTGTTGTTGTTGTTGCTGTTGCTGTTGTTGTTGTTCTTGTTCTTGTTCTTGTTGTTGTTGTTGTTGTTGTTGTTGTTGTTGTTGTTGTTGTTGTTGTTGTTGTTGTTGGTGGTGGTGGTGTTGTTGTTGTTGTTGTTGTTGTTGTTGTTGCGGTTGTTGTGTTGCTATTTATGGTTTGGGTTCATGTATAGAACAGGGCCGGATCGTTTTCCAGAGGGCTATAATAGAGTCAGTTTAAGCTTTGGACTAATTTTTTGCTTAGGCTTAGGCTTAGGCTTAAGCGTAAGCTTAGGCTTACTGGGAATAGGCTCATCCATACGCTTAGGCTTAGGTTTAGGTATATGATTATAATACTGTTCCGCCCCTGTTGTTTAAATTGGCCGTTGTTTGGTTAGTAAGACTGCTTAGTGCGGGGGGCGTAAGGGGCGGTAGCCCCCCACCATCTTGTTTAGGGTCCTTCCGAGTGGGTGGGGGGCGCAGGGGGCTGACAACCCCCTGATATAATCAATCTCAACAGAAAGTATTGCTGTCCCGTTTTTCGTAGTTCTTGAGAAAATATAAAGCACCCTCATTTTCTCGTTTTCCAAAGAAAGCATATTACTGCAAGATCGTCTACACGGATGGCATTGGGTAGCCGTTCCCCCAACTTTGCCTGGTGCCTCACTCCCAAATACATGCAGGCCAGACATTGTGATTAAAATTGAATTTTAGACGCTTTCCGCATTCCCTCGTTCAGAAATTTTCCACTCTATGCTTGCTTTGAACGAAAAATAATTTCCACTGTTTTATAAAAGTATTAGACTATTAATGTTCTATATTCCGGACAATTTAGTCTTGAAAATTTAAAATAGTGCCTTAAAATTTCAAGGCATGGTTTATGGGTCATCCACGTTATACAATCTACGCTATTGTAAAAAATTATCAACCCACTTGTTTGCATGGGCGGTGGAAAGTTTGCTGGGTTCCCGTTAAAATTGGTCAGCTCGGGTGACCTTTCGTCACATTCTACATATTAGTAACATTTTGTCAGCGAATAACCCAATAAATATGGTATTCCAAAAACAAAAGATGTCTCCTACCATCATGTACCGGTCACCTTTGGTCTTTCAATACAATATGATATTCCCTACATCATTTGTCAATATCATATAATCATTTCAAAAAGTTCATGATACTAAAACTGTGAGACATGCTTGTCCGTTATGTGCACATGCAATATAGTGCAGTGCACTGTATGTATGCTATCTGGCAGCATACGGTCGACAAATATAGTCGACGAAAATGGTAGTTGGACGGGCGGGCTACGTGGCGCAGTGGTAACTGCGTCAGCCTGACACGCCGAAGGTCGCTAGTTCGAAACCACACGTAAACCCGTTTTTCCAGCTGCTTAGCACAAAGGTCTGATGTCCCGGCTCCTACCTAGACTGACATGGGGGCTACACCGTGAGCGCAATGGTAAACTGCCGCGCTATGAACACGGTATCCAGTCGAAAATAGGATGGACGGTCAAGGGACGGCATTGTTGAAAATAAGGGCATGTGAGACATGCTTGTCCGTTGTGCACATGCAATATAATGCAGTGCACTGTATGCATGCTAGCTGGCAGCATACGGTCGACAAATATAGTCGACAAAAATGGTAGTTGGACAGGCGGGCTACGTGGCGCAGTGGTAACAGCGTCTGCCTGACACGCCGAAGGTCGCTAGTTCGAAACCACCCGTAAACCCGCTTTTCCAGCTGCTTAGCACAAAGGTCTGATGTCCCGGCTCCTACCTAGACTGACACTAACAGACATGTGTCGTCAACGTCGCATAAAATGCAGTGATATGCAAGTCAGCTGTGGCTGCCAAAACCACAAGTAGGTACAGAGGGGAGCAACAAGTGGTGCAAACTACGAAAATCTTCTCTCGTCTGTTTCTATCTCAAAATTTTTTTACAGTGTGAAAGAGATTGGTTTGTATCCCGTTACCCCGTTTTCTCAGCGAAAATTTGCAGCTGTTCCGTTTTCCTATTTGCCCGAAACAAGCCTGTTCCGTTTTTCCAGCGAAAAATTGCAGCTGTCCCGTTTTTCAATTTGACCCAAACAGGCTTGTCTCGTTGTCCCGTTTCCCAGCAAAAAAATACAGATTTTCGTTTGAGAATATTTGCCTGTTTTCCCTGCGAAAAATGCAGCTGTCCCGTTTTTATTATTTACAAAACAGGCCTGCGCCACTGTCGCGTTTTCCCAGTTTTTGGGGGGGTGGGGGAGGAGCCGAAAAGTAACATTGGCTATGTTTTTGAACATATTATTGCCTTAACTATATTGTATGTCTCACCAGAGCCACCGAAAGCGGCCCCATATGTACACCATCTGACGCATCAAAAGGAAATTCTGGATACGAGGTTTCGTGCGCTGTCCAGAGTAAAACACCGCTTGCGTTCCTATATTGAAGATAAACACGACATTGTCATATAATTTGTAAACATAGACAACTTTGCACATGTTTTACATATGGGTCTGTTATTCCTAAAACTGTTCATCAGGGTTTCAACCGGAACAAGATTTTGTCGGAAGCAAAATCGGAATCGGAATCAAATCTTTCTGTCGGAACCGGAATCGGAATCGGAATCAAGTTAAAGTAATTCTATTGAAAAGTTACAGGTGTGTGACATTTTACTTCTATTGCAGTATGCCTGTTTCCATTACTGTTCACAGTTTCAGTAAAAATTGTTTATATAGCTGACGGAATACACGTAACAACTCGGAATATTTACTAAGAAAAACCAACAGAATAATTGCAAATGAACGAAACAACGAAACAAGCAAAATCTAAGTTCAATCATCTTAAAAACTCATAACCGAAAAATCAGAATTCCGGCATCGGAACAGCAGTCAGCCGGAATCGGAATCGGAAGTCAAATTTTGCCGGAATTTTAGCCGGAATCGGAATTCCGATGGAACCCTGCTGTTCATATAACAATAATGCATCAATAATAAACGTAAAGTAATTAGCATCAATTGACGACTCATGGGCCTGGTTTTGGCTGACATTGGAATTAAATTTTTTTCAGTTGTTTTTATGTCTACCACACGTTGTATTGCACATTCAGCATCCAATATTATAGTGCGGCGTCAGTGCAACTTCATTTTGTGTTTAAATCAGATGATGCTTAGTTGAAGATGAATAGCCATTATTAAGCAGTTGAATAGCCTGGCGTATAGAAAACAATTTTGTATAAACGCGATTTGGAAAGCGAAACGGTTTTTTATTTCGATTCTTGGTGTTGCTCCAGTACAATTGGCTGTTTATCTTTACTAACAGACTGTAATTGCCGTATACTATATCGCCTGGAAGATTGGGTATCCGCTATTATTTTCTTATAGAGGTTTTACAATTTTACTGCCTTGTTATGTTGGTCTTATTGATACCGCACACCACGATTTGGAAACTCGGCGTCCAAGTTTATTTTCCTCCGAAAATTTGAATTTTCGTTTTAAAACTTTAGTTTCCGCCAAACTTTGTTTATCTTTCCAAAATAAGGATTCCTCGTAAATATTTTAATTTTTTACAAATATTTGACTCCTATACTGTGGTATCCGAATAAGAGTGGGAGAGACTGATATTTATTTGGCCTCTCCAGAGGGTCCCGTGTTATTTGGTTACAAACTCAAATATATTTTGAACCCGCCACTCGCCATCTTTCGTTAATGATATATAACCGGTGTTGCAACTATCCGTTGAATTAAACGTTTTTTGTCTTTAATAAAAAGTTTGAACGGTAATTCAATTTACACTTAGGAATGCACATTCATAACTTAAGTATGCTTACAAGTATCGAACTCAATTTTATTTGGTCCTGGAGTTAATATTTATGCACCACAATTAGAAATAATTAACATTTTTCCGATTACAGACTCCGACTAGAGCTACAGACGTTCATTGATTGGGACTCAAATTGATGACCCCACTCTTATTGCCCAGTCTTATTCGGGTTACTACTGTAATTTAAACTGTTGCGATGAGGTTATTTGACGCTTACAATATTTGATTTGCAACTTCGTTAAATTTTGGAACATATTGCCGACAAATTGTCATTTCGCTGGCATTCATTCGTTGTTGAGCAATTTTGTAATACAATTCTGCTAAAATATTTGCACTCAAGAAATCAACTTGTGACTTTTTGACACTTAAAATTTAAAAAACAATGTTTTTCGAGCAGAGAGAAAAAATAAAAACTCCACTTCTACATTCCACAACGACCGGTGAAATATCTTTAACAAATTTCGGATGCTATACAGTTGCACGAAAATTGCTTCCGCAAACCAAAAACGAACAAGATGCGAGATCTGTCATTACGCAAGTGTAAAACACTTTATAAAAGTGATATAAAATATAAATTACACCAGTACAGCTTGGAACGCAGAAGAGCCAGAATAGTTGAACAGGCTGGATAGAAAAACAGTCAGGACATCTAAACAGCAGGTCAGCAGGAAAGCCGGTCCAGAAGAACAACCGGGACGGCTGGGAGATCAGGACAACAAAGGACAGCTGGAGCCAGGACAGCAGGACAGCCGCCAAAGCTTTCAACGCAGGATAGGGGTCAAAATAGGACAGCCGTGACAATTGTCCGTAAATCTGTTTAACCAAATAGTTTACAAGAAAATAATGTTACAATATATAGTTAAATATTCAGACTTACGTTGAACATACCACAAAACTGTAGTTATTTTTGACAGTAAAGATAAACTGGCAGCAATATCAGTAATGTTTTCTAAAATAACACGTTTTATTAACACAATGGCCAATGTTACTCTGAGGGGCGTCCCGTTTTCCCACGGGACAGCAATAGGCCAACACTCCTGCTCACTTATTTGTGGTGGGACGGAGGGACAGCTTCCAGCTTATGTTTTTTGGTGGGTCGGTCGGACAGCTTCGAGCGTGTGTTTTTGCTGGGTCGGGCGGGACCGCCAGAACAGCTTCGAGCCTGTGTTTTTGCTTGGTCGGGGGAGACAGCTTCGAGCCTGCGTTTTGCTGGGTCGGGCGGGTAAGCAGGGACAGCTTCGAGCCTGTGTTTTTGTTTGGTCGGCCGGGTAAGCAGGGACAGCTTCGAGCATGTGTTTTCTTTAGATCGGTCGGAACAACAGGGATAGCTGTGAGCCTATGTTTTTGCTGGGCGGGTAGGACTGCTAGGACAGCTTCGAAACTGTGTTTTTGCTGGGTCGGCCGGGTAAGCAGGGACAGCTTTGAGAATGTGTTTTTGTTGGGTCGGTCGGGACAGCAGGGACAGCTGCGAGCCTATGTTTTTATTGGGTCGGTCGGGAGAACCGGACAGCTTCGAGCCCATATTTTTCCTGGATCAGTCGGGCCAGCTAGGACAGCTTCGAGCCTATGTTTTTGCTGGGTTGGTCGGGACAGCTTCGCACCTATATTTTCGCTGGGTAGCCGGGTAAGCTTCAAGCCTATGTTTTTGCTGGATTGGTCGGGACAGCTTCGACCTTATGTTTTGCTGGGTTGGTCGGGACAGCTTCGATCCTATGTTTTCGCTTGGCCGGGTAAGCTTCAAGCGAATGTTTTTGCTGGGTTTATCGGGACAGCTTCAAGGTTGTTTTCGCTGAGTTGGCCGGAACAGCTAGGACGTGTTCAGGCCTATAGTTTACGGGTTGATCGGAACAGTTTTGAGAATACGTTTTCGCCACGGCTGCCGAAACTAGCTTTGAAGCATATATTTTTATTTTGATCGGCCTCTCCCAACAGTTTCGAAGCTGCTATTCGTGCTAAACTCCTAGTCTAAAGCTAAGCATGAACTATAAAGCCTGGGTTACGTCTTATAAGCCTATGGAGAGCAAACCTCAGAATAAGCCTAACTCTACGTATATATAAGCCTACTAGAGAGAACAGGTGGGTCGATTATAATACAGTGTTTAATTATGTTAAATCTGACGTCGATAGAAAAAAAAAATTTCAATAAATTTCACTTGCGGCCATCAAGGTGTAACCAGATATCCGTGCTCGTTTAAGCTAAAATCGGTGTCCGTTTTGTTTCTGTTACTGAAATATCGAAAATTTCGCTATTTTTATGACCAAAACTGGTTATAAATAACGTGAACATCGCGCCGTTCTAAAGATATGTTGCAATTATTGTTTGATGTGAAATAGAAATTAATACAAAATTTATTCAAGATCTTAAAAATTGTACGGCAAACGCTAGTTTTTTTAATTTTACAAAAATGATGAGAATTTGTATGCCTCAATTATATTGGTAGAATTATAAAACATCTTTAAAATTTTGGCCAATGTTACTTTTAGGGGCGTCCAGGTTGCTACGACGAAATAAATTTTTTCGATTAGGAGTGTATCCCTTTAGCTATCTTCTGCTTTTTATTGGCTAACACATGTTTAATCACAAATTTAAGCCAACAACAATATATTTTATTGTTTTAAATGCAAAAAGGTTTCGCCGAGCGTCAAGCATTAAAGGAACTCTGCATATATGCAAAAATTTGAACCATACTGCACGCCAAGGTTACAACTGAGTGAATGGAATGTGACTCTGGCGGAGTCGAATTTGAATCAGTTTGTGTAGTCAGGAAAGCCTATTTCAGAGAGAGTCAATTTGACTCACCATTCTTTGCAGTGGACATATCCGAATATCCGGCGTCCATATATAATTTGCACATGGACTGCATTTAAATTAAGTGACAAATATAAACGAACTATATATTCATTCTTTAGGATAAACTATCTTAATGAAATAAGTATTATATATAATGATGAAAGCTTTGTCTTAGTGTGCTAGTTCACCTTAATAGATAATGACTAGTAAATGAGCCTGTTGCATGTTTTTGCCATTCATGTATGTCTGTGTATAAGAAATATTGGAATAAAATCAGCAAGGTGTTACTGGTTACAGTTTACTTTTGCGTTACGAAGTGCAACGAACCTGTAAGTAGAGTAGAGGTAATAAAATTTTTGTGATCCAGTCGTTGTCCGCTATTTAGATATTTTTTTGCAAAATACAAATGACAGTGATGTATCATTCCTGTTTACAACGAGAACAAAATGTGTGAAGGTAAGCAGTGCGCAAGCGGAGGTGAAAAATCTGGAGCCGTCACCGCAGTTCGTAAAACATTAGTCCATAAAACATGTTAAATTGGTGTTATCATTTCATCGCAAATTTGTAGCGGATACGCCGAAAATTTCAAGATATTGTATAAATTTTGTAATTTTTATTTCAGTTTGAACAATTGCAACATATCTATAATGAAAAATTGCGAGACATACACGCCCGACCGACCCCACAAAATCTAGCTCGAAAACTGTACCGACTGTGCCGACCGATCCAGCCAAAGTATAGGGTCCAAGATATAACGATCGACCCAGCAAAAACATAGGTTCGAAGCTGTACCGATCGACCCGGCAAAAATATAAGCTCGAAGCTGGCCCGGCTGTCCCGGCCGATCCAACAAAAATATAGGCTCGAAGCTGTCCCCGCTGTCCCGACCGACCCAAAAAAATATAGGCTCGATGCTGTCCCTTCTGTCCCGACCAACCCAGCAAAAATATAAACTCGAAGCTGTTACAGCGGTCCCGACCAACCCAGCAAAAATATAGGCTCGAAGCTGCCCCCGCTGTCCCGACCGACCCAGGAAAAATATGCGCTCGAAGTGGTCCCGGCTGTCCCGGCCGACCCAGCAAAAACATAGGTTCGAAGCTGTCCCGGCTGCCCCGACCAACCCAGGAAAAAGATTGGCTCAAAGCTGTTCCGGCTGTCCCGACCAACCCAGAAAAAACAGGTTTGAAGCTGTCCCGACTAACCCAACAAAAACGTTTCACTCCGGGTATATGCGGTCCTGTGGATAAACGGGAAGCCCCTCAGAGTAACATGGGCCAACACAGTTGATAGAATTGCAAAATAGTGAATATATGAAGAAAACCCATCATAAAAACGAATCACACTTCGCTTGATTGTTTTTTGCATTTTCTGATAAACTAGTGCGGTGTTTACATTAAAAAGTTTGGCCTGGTCACAAAAGATGTCCCAACCCAGGGTTAATGAGTGGTCGTTGACCCTACCTCAACGAAAATGTTCTGTTGACTCTACCTCAATGAAAACCCTGATTGTAAAATACCTACAATATCTGCCACTTTAACTCACTTCAAATGCAACATTTGAAATTTTCGTTAAATTCTGCCACAAAACTCGTGTTGCGCTGACCCAGGGTTAGCGCTAACCCACGCACATAACAATTCTGTGTGTTGTAAATACAAATATATATGTGAAGTTTTGCGTTGACTTGACCCTACCTTCCAAACTTGATAAAGATACTTACGAACGTTACGGTTCCTAAGTCTATCAATGTCGTCCTTCTCTGTTCCTTTTTGCCGAGTTTCACAATTTCCTTCGCGAGGTCACTGGCACCGAACCCCAAAAACATGGTAAGTAAACAAATTTAGTACTACATACCTATAATCTGTAAAAATTGTGCTACGAGTAGCTCCGATGCATTGACGATTTGTAGTATTCCTGCTCACGCTATACACTGACGCGTTTACAAATATGTATGTATACATAGACGTACATACATATTACATTATACATACGTAAGCAACAGTGCTTTGAGCGTTGGTTTACTTGCAGCTGCTTTTCCGATCACTTTAGCGTAAAATGAGCTCTTACCTTTATATTCAGTAGCGTTTGGGAATTGTTCGCGTCTGTATCTTATTGGCCACTTAAATTACAAAAAACATTGTTTGATTTCAAGAATACTCAAGTTTTTAACAACACATTCACATTTTATTTCGTCTATCACGCGTTTACTTGAAACAACGTTGGAGTATTGTAGGACAAGCTTTTAATTTTCTAAGATAACACAGACATTCTGCTTACAGTATCTCTGTCGTTGCGGTCATAGTGCACAGATCATTGTGTCCTCTTACACTATTGTTACGGTTGCGACCAACGGGTACCTCTGCGGACGAATCCGAGTGGTATCCCTCACGGGTGTTCATGGCCGTGGGTCTGCCTAATAAGCCAACGTGCCTAGAGGATGATGGTCCCCCAGGCGTGACGTCGGGTTTTGAGAGTCACAAAATTCCAACGTCGCCGTACGCCTAAGCTCTCATGAACACTCGCGTGCGTGGCTAAGTCGCACCCCCAACACATAGTTATAATTTGGAATGGTGTGGCTGCCGCTGATTTTCATGATTAGGACTAATAATTTCTGCGTCTAAATTCTGGTGAGCGCTTGTTCACCTGACAAGGTTCATTGATTTCGCTGAAAGACCTATTACAATTCGGTAGAATTTGAATACCTAGATTATTAGTCCATTGTACTAGAGGGCGAATCGATCCACGCCTCTGGACTCATGCTCCAAAACGGGTAGTCTGGTTCGCACCAGTACTGTTTTATTTCTTGAAATTTCAGCAATGGCTCTAGGCCAGGAATTTTCTTGGCTGCTCTGGGTTCAACAAGGAACACAACCTAAAGTTTTGGTTTATTAAATCTGCACATTTCATTTCATGTAATTACCTCTATGCAACGAAACTGGGACTAATCAGTTTCCTGCTTGACTGCCTATAATTATTTTGCACGCAGAGCGCCGTGTACGATAAAATTAGCTGAAAGTTATTTGAAATTACTGGCTGAAAATAAATTTGCAATGTGATCTCTTACGCACCTTTAGGTCCCTGTACGCTGGGATAGTCTTACCATGACCTAACGTTGGCAGGTTGCCGTGAAGGAGTTACGTATTGTTCCCCCTGGGCATGCTCATGTCAAGGATTTCCCTGTGTAAAACTACCCAGAACGTTATCCGTTGAGGTGGAAAAGGCAGGGCTAAGCATAACTCGCGTGGCGGAGCTGCTACGTGGAGGACACACGGTTGAATGAGCATACCCGTGGCTTCTAACTACATATCTGAGAAGACATGCATGCGTACCGCATGAGTTGTAGGTGGTCAAATGAGTTAAGGTATTCTCTAGCCAGCCACAAAGTTAAAGGCGAATTCGCAAATAGGGGTGACAAACCACGCCTGTTTCTTTGGATTACGTAACCTGTACGCTCCTAGGCCTAGGTCTCTCACGGCTGCATATTCAGCAGTTTGATAGTCAACGGCGGTGGTATGCCTTACAGCTGAGTTCCTAGGGCCTGACTAGAATCGTCTGAATTCACGGGGTATACGAAAGTTTTGTATCAGACAGGCAGGGCCTTAGCTCTTTTGTTTGACAATTCCCTAATGCTTAGCATCTGGCTGACTTGGCCTCCCTGCTGCCGCTGACACTCAACACTCTCGGTGACTATTCACTAAAATTCAGGCCTCAAATTTTTTACTCTGATCACACGCCTAGTGCGTCTCACATAATGTGTACCCCTTCGCGAGATTGGCAGAAAAATTTGTACCTGCGTTGTCGCCAACGCCAGGCAAAGTTTAAGGTAAAATTCCAACCTACACCCCCTTTGTGATACCGAGAAAATCTTAGTGCGGCCCCCTCTTACTTACATATCCCCTGCGCGCAACGCGCAGCACCCCCCCCGTCTTAGTCAGCGCCCCGAGAATTCCGAGTGCACCGTGTCGCCATATAGTGCACCGAAAACTCGGTTAGCTGTGTCGCGGCTCGCGCTCGCGACAGAAAACCGAAGAAAATCGAAACTGAAACTGAAATTTGCAGCCGTGCACTGCGTTTATATACCTTTTTCTCGCAGCACTCAGCCAATGAAATCTTGAGCAAAGCAGGCGCGGTTTGAGCTATGCGATTGGTTAAAATTAGTACGGCTGCAAACAGTCAATGAAATTGCACACAAGGCGGATGCAGCGAAGCCGCGTTATTGGCTCAGGAAATTTTTGACTGTGAGAGTCAATAAGAGAGCGTAAACAACCCCACTACGCGATCTCTGATTGGTTGCATTGGACTACACAAGATTTTCACATTCTTAGCAAAGGGGTGTGTCGATACAATTGCGTTTAAACGGTGTGGTCAAGGGGCGAACAGCAGTCTCCAACGTTGTAGGCAGGACTGGCTTGGTTGGCACAATTCCCTCGAAATACCGGTACGCGCGCATGACTTTTCACTTAGGTTGTCCATTCCCGCGTACAGGACCTATCTCACTGTCAATAGTTAAGGCACCAAGATGCAATACAAACAGAGTATAAAAATTGAAAGCACGACAAAATAGAAAACACAAAAACCAGATGAGACGCGCCAAAATCCAGTAAAAACTAGAGAGCGGAATCTATGTCATAAGCGGCTAGATTATTCAGTCAACTGAAATTCACCACTACTACTCTAGCGGTTAGCGTGTGCCTACAACCCTAGAATTTCCTTTGCCAAACCAACTAATGTACGTAGGCTGTACTAAAGTGTCACAAGTTCAAAATTCGCTAGGGTTTCCTACCCATCCTGGCCAACAAAACGATAATATGAACACGAAAGCACAAACGATAAGGCAAACGGATACAAGGCGTACATATTTAAACGTCACGAATCCGTACACTCATAACTCCTGGTAAAGTGTCGAGACAGTCTCAAGAAAAATTTCTGTGCCATTCCCGAAATGCTTACACTATGACTTCAGCCTAACTCAAGGAACACACACTCAAGACACTCTTAATCAACTCGGAGAGTCCGGAAATTACGGGCCTTGGGCTAGCCATAACTTTTCAAGTATCGGTTTCCGAACAGCGGTCAGGGTGGTTTTATTGCTCACTGCGATGCGCCGAACCCGATAGGACCAGTTCCAACCCTAGATTCCGGAAAACGTGATTTTGCATTTTTGGACCAGGGATACGTAACGTGTTACACATAAAATTTCGAAAACTTCAAGTGCTCGTAACTTCTTAACGATTCGTCCCAGACCCCGAGTCAGGGTATTTTTCTTGTTCAGCGTAAAAAGCTGCGTCGATTGATACCAATCTCGATACTTAATTCCAAATTTGCATTTTTGCATTTTTCGACCTAGGATCCGTAAATTTTACACACTAAATTTCAGAAACTATGAATACCTCTAACTCTTGAACGGATGACTTCGGACCCCCAGTCAGGGTATTTTTCTTACTCAGCTCGGCGAGCTCTATCGATTGGTAGGGGTTTCAACAGCGGATTCTGAAATTCGCATTTTTGCATTTTTCGACCCTTGAATCGCTGAAAGTTTAAGAGCCCATAACTTTTGAACGAGAGATCGGAGACCCCAAGTCAGGGTGGTTTTATTGCTCAGCTCGATGAGCTGCGTCGAACGATATGGGTCTCATTCTCCGATTTCCGAAATTCATGTTTTTGCATTTTTCCAACCTTAGATCCGTAAAATTCTACTTGTGATTTTCAGAAGCCTTAAGTAGTCATATCTTCCGAATGAACGGTCCAGACCTAAGGTCGGGGTATTTTGGTGCTCAGTGCAGCGAGTTCTATTCTAGCAGTTAGTATAAGCTCCCTTACCTGCACCGCGTACTCCCCCGCACCTACCCCAAAACAGTTGAAACTATCAACGAAAATTCAAAACCTCCTTGTTCAATTTCAAAATCTACAAACAATATCTTCGCAACGGGAGCTATATATCAATCGGCATTTATAACGTATATTAATTGCTGCGGCGGATAACAAAGTCGTAGGTCTTACTGCGCAGCGCAAAGACAGACAAGACAAAGCGCCAAGCGAGATTACAAGGTTCGGTATACGATCTGACTTGTGCACAGTATAAATCGATGGAAAACTACACGGCGTCAAAACATGAGCCTGGGTGTGCACAAGAAACTGAAGCCTCACGGTCGCTCACTAGGAAACACCACAGCCCCGCTCGGTACAAACATGTCAAACATAGGCGAACGCCCCTCTCTCAAAACCAAAAGCAATCAGTCACCCCGTTTTTATCAGCTCAGAACCCCTTCCCTCAAGTGTTGACACCCCCAAAAACTTGTCATTAAGGATACGAAATTACAACTTCAAAAGTCGTCCATTCCCTAATTTCAAATAAGTTTAGGGATGTTTTAGATTTTTACATCGTGCGAGCGCTGGAGACATGAGAATAACAGAGAGAAAACTCTCACTCGAAATTTCAAATATCGTACTGCCGGGGTCATTAAATTTCGCTGACGGGCGTCAATTATTGCGAGACTGCGATTGTTAAAACAGAGGCGCGGCACGGGGCGGTCAATATAAAACAAAACCAAACTAAAAGTGCTTAAATACTCATAAATAGCTTTGACAAAACAATGTATAAAAAGAGGGCGACACGACCATACAACAAAAAACGCGACACCCATAAAAGCAACACTGGTATAACAGCAGCAATAATGACAATAATAGTAAGACATAATGCAGCAAGACACCAGCAATGGGGATAAGAATAACATTGAGCACTCCAAGTACGTCAGGCCCTTCGAACCTAATTCCTTTAATCATATGATCATTTCCGATCACTAAGAATGTCGCGGCTAACGGGATGTGTCCCTGACACCTCTTGGAATTTATTTTGGGTAGTTTGTGCTAACCCTTATCTCTGGAAGGTTAATAGCCCTTTAACTCTAGTTTCTCTTTAAGCAAAACTTAGCAGCGCTTCAAAAGCATTTTCATTTTGGGGGAAACTCCCTATTTTTACTTTTGAGCCAAGTTTCCACCCTTCTGAATAACAATGCTGTCAACACCAAAACATCAACGACAACGACATTGAGAAGCACATATGCATACGTATGTAAGCTCCGTGGAGCTACGCAAACCTAAGGCACAGTATAATACATGCTTCATTACAGTCACCGATGATCCGGCTATAGCGCTGGGCAATTGTTCCCTTACGGCGTAAGCGCCGCGAAGTGAATAATTTAATTCTAAACAGCGCGTTTTAATTCCATGCCAACTGTAATTCAGCGTTCACCCGTAAATAGCAGATAGCAGAAAAGAAATATGGTGGCAGACACAGGCTGCACCCAGCTGTTGTAAAGCGCCAGCATTGCGCATACGTAAGTACACCAAGGTTTAAAGCTGGGTTACAGGGTATGATCCGCTCAAGTTCAGGCTTCTGACACACCAAGATTCAATGTTTTCTAGACCAATTATATGCAAACGGAATTGATACAACATGCAGAATTACAGCGTGCTTATCCTGAATTCCTAACGCACATGTATGCGGGTTCCCTAAAAACCTTCTTCTTCTCTTAGAATTTTAATTTTGGCAGTTTGTGTCAACCATTATCTCCTGAACGGTACGTCCCTGCGCCTATGCTGCAACGGTTAAATCCATAGCACGGACACTGTTGCTAGGCTCGAGCCTAACTCTAAGGGAAGGGAACGCAGTATTATTTTATACCGCATAGTGAGCGCAAAAATTCTTCAGGTATAGCCTAATTGTCTGGGGCCGGAAGTTTAGATGTGGATAGTCCTACAGTGTCAGTGCGACCAATGGAAAGGAGGTAATCCCAGGCCAGAAGTGCCTCGGCCCATAGGTACCTCCAGCTTCCATACGGCATAGAACGACTAAGCCTCCTGGGATCCCTCAGTGTCATCGTTTGCGCGGTGCCGCCACTATACCAACGTTGCCGCGAGCTCCATAATCCGCGCCCGAATGATAGGATTGTCCGGAACCTCGATTCCCATTGCCTCCAATGCTGCCAAGGGGTTGCCAGAGTCCCCGCGATCACCTTCCCTTGGCGGTCCAGCCTCTTCCCTGCGTCGCCTTTGCAGTTCCTCTGCCCGCTCGCTCTGTGTAAGCTGCATCGGTGCGAGTGGATGACCATCAGACAAGGTTGGCGGATTAGCTGGAAGGGGGCGGGAGTCAACTGGAGATGGCGGAGGTCCCGGCTGAATGGGGCGTCGAGCATCTTCCGCATCTTCTGAACCAGCGGTGGTAGGGGCAACGGTCGTCCGGTGAGCAGACAGCGCTCAGCGAGCTCATGCTCGGTGATGTCGCGAAAGTGGTGGGTCAGGTAGCGATGGTAAAAGTACGGGGTTTTAGTAGAGTAAAACCCGATCATCGCTGCGTAACCCTCCACGACTACGCGAGCGTTGTTGGAGAGCTCGCTGAGGGGCATCAGCGGGAGCAGCGTGACGCGCGGGTTAGATTGGCACTCCCTCGCAAGCTCGTAGACGTGCGCGTGTACCATGCGCGCCACGGTGTCGGGGTTCGAATAGTCAACCAAAAGTTCTTCGAAGGGCCGACCGCGGAGTGCTCCCAGCTGCTCGTAGTAGTACCCATCATCGCTCCTCGGATCGGTGGTGCGCCTAGTCCATGGAAAAAGGGAATGGTAGCCGCCGCAGATTGTGATGCGGACCACCAACGGCGTGGCTACCAACCGTGCGATCCGGCAGAGCATTGGAATGTCGGCACCCGGGAACGCGATAACAGCGACATCCGGGTGGCCGTAATATTCCGCCCACAAGGGAAAGGCCGATTCATCACCGACGATGATGTGGCGCCGGTAGTACTGGTGCCCGTGATTGAAGTGCCGCGCAAGGTCCTCAATGACGCTGCCGGCGAACTTGGTGTATGTCGTGACGAGTTCCAGAGTATTCTAAACCCCATAGACGTCTTCGCCGATGCCGAGCGCAGGATCCCAGGGGTCACAATAAAGGACCTGGTGCCCTGAGATCCCACGAAGATGTTCCCGCATCCCCGGAGCAACAAACCTGTGGTATGTTAAAGCATACACAAGCGGCTCTAACATCGTTTCGCGCCCAAAGCGATGAAACGTGTCACGGGGAGGCGGGATGCCAATGCAAACGTATTGTCGGCATTCTGACGCCGTCGCCTTCATCCAGCTGGCGACAGCGCTGTTGTCGTGGCGTATATAGTTCCACGCGGCGCCGAGTGCCTGGATCATGCACCAAGCCGCGCCCAGTGGGGTTTGGAAAGCCAACCCCACAAAGAGTAGGCTGAGGACCTGCGCGGTGCCAGGAATCGCTGCTATCCGTAGGGCAGGGCGTGTGTCGTTGCGAGGGGCCAAAATACACGCTGAGAGAGTAATCGGAGACGGGGCCGTCGCCATAAACCTCGGGCGATGCTGGGATTGGCTTTCTTCACTGTAGCCATCGTCACCCCCATCTTCAGCGTTGTTGTACCCGCGGAAGTCTGCCATGGCCTTGTCGTTGTTGTTGTTGTTTTTCGACGGTGTTGCTAACGGTGGTGACAGTGGTTGTAACAACTGACGAGGATGATTGATGCTGTTGCGGCGGTCGTTGCGGTTGTAGCTGTTGCAATATGGTTGTTGATGCTGCTGTTCTGTTGTCGTGAGCGTTGCTGTCGCGGTGACTGTTGTT
>JASANG010002712.1:0-61417 GCA_030248215.1 Enoplolaimus lenunculus | reverse complement strand
TTGCATTAGAAGTTTTTAACAATTCATTGTTTACCTTTTTTCGACAAATTGTTTGCAGAAATTCTAAAATCTAATAATATCGGCTCCCTGTATGATTGTTACTCTGTGATCAAAAAACGACAGAAACTAAGTACGGTCTGTATTCTGAAATATGTATAGCATCAGTTTACCAGTAGGTGATAAGTCTTGTAACTTTAGAACTATTGTGAATGATATGTTTGAAAATTGTCTCTGATTTTTTGCAATTGATTTTAGCGCAATGCGGAATATCAGATGGAAATTGGGAAGTCGATTGCTTGTGGACTTTACATTTTACTGCTAATTGGTAAAAAGATTGGCGCCAATCCAGAAGCAGTGCTTGGGTCAGCGGCTTCCTATCTTTGCGATTATAACTATTTACCCTTTGTTAGTTTTCCTCCGCTTTATCAGCTGGTTATGTGTCTTGCTTCTTACCATTACACATTAAAGTATGATTTTGCAATGCATTTTTTAATTATCAATTGCATCCATCTAGCTTATAGCTCACTTCGATGGCGAAGCTTGTGTGTATAGGGGTTGCCGATAGTGATTTCTACCGCGTCCGGGGAACCGGTGTAGCAGCTAATACTTCCCTCAAGTAAAATTCTTTCCCTCAGAAAATTAGGCAACCCGTACAATTTTTCCCACGACGAAGAATAGTTTAATTTTTCTCCGCTCGCGATATAATTCTTTCCCCCGTTTAAGTTTTCCACAGGCACCGGTCATTGTAGAATGCCTTCCTCTGTTGAAATAACGTTTCGATCGGACATCTTCTCATACAGCCCCCTAAGTAGAAGTTTCTGAAGTTTAGAGCAATTTTACATCAATTTATCTTTTTAAGCATTGTGCGATTTTCATTATTCCAAAACTATTTTACAGCAGTTTACGTTTTAAACATTGATTGCAACTTCGTAGTGTTCTGTATCTCGGATGATACAAGTAAATTTTATTTTAAATCCGTCAGGTCATCATAATGTTGTGGATTCAAATCTTTGATAGTTACCGTCTCCTTCCGAGGACTCTACTGTCTGATGTGCGGGAAAGATGCGCTGGAAACAAATGCAGCACTAGCAAGAATTTGGCGCTCATCAGCCCTTGTGTGTGAAAGTTATTAAACCAGAAGGGATTCAGGTTAGGCGTCGATCGTGTTTGACTGGACCACATAAAAAATTTATAGGCGGGGAGGAGCCGCTATATCTCTTATATTTATCAGGATCAAAATGGAACTGGTGGGACGTGCTACAGGCGGAAGAGATAAACCAGAAGAAGCTTTAAAAACTTCATAAGACAGGCATTTTTGTTGACGAAGGTACTAAGCGACAAAGTATATAAATATGTTTACAGTAATTTTTGGGATCCCACAGGTATCGTTTGGGAAACAAAAAGACAGACATTCATTACTGGCGTTGTTTTTTTACAGTTAAACCATTGATACTTAAACACAGTTTATAGGGAGTCGTCGACTCATCGAAAAATTGTCGCTGATAATTCTATTTCAAATTGAAAACATAAAATGTACAAATGAGCTGGTTCGTTTCGCGATTCCAAACTGAACTTTTCGCATAGGAGTTTATAGTCAAATTGATGCAAAAATTTTGGTTTGAAAAAAACTATCATATTTGAGTCTCAACAATTAGCGCTACGATAAGCTCCCGCAAAAACCAAGTATTAAATGCTGTAAGTATTGTTATCAAGTCCGAATCTGGAACAATACCGTCTATTGTTGTACCCGACATATAATGGCAGTTCTAGTATTGTGTGTTCTTCCAACGGCGCATCAAAATATTGAGGTTGGTCCCAAAGATCTTAAGCTAAATTATACATCATGATTTTTAACGTTATACTTGTGTTTTGCTTTACCGTTCGCTTCGTTCGATTTGCTTGTTCCACTGTTATATATATTTTTCTCCGCTGCAGATAGCTCACCCGTGAGATTCGTAACTGCATCTCTGTGGTCTTTCTCCATTATCATGTTAGACAAAAGCCTTAAAAATAAATTTTGTTTCTTTTAAAAATTTATGTCTAGTTTTACGATTTGAATATGCCGCTAGACAAGGACTAAGTTTAGGCTATTTGAAGGCACAAACTTGATATCCATTTTTAAACCATTTCATAACTGTAGTTTGCGTTGATCGCCGCTGCGTTATCTCGTACACCTGATGTGATAAATTTGTTGACTTTATTTGTTGTATACAACAATAATTTTTATTTTTACTATATTTCGTCAAAACGAAAAGTCAAACTACTCAATTTTTTATGTATTTTCATATAGGTATTCCCCGTTCCGATTCAGAATTCAATTTTCTGACACCTGATGCGTTGTGGTGGAACTTGATATCATTTCAAACCAATCTCTTTTTAGCTTTCTTACTTTGGTTTGAGCACTTACCCACAACTGAGGTACTTGTCATGTGAATGGAAATGCGAAAAAATGGCCCTTAAAGACGTGCGACGAATTTTATATTTAAATATTGGCATTTATCTTCATTCAATGTGGAAAGATTGAGGGGTTGATATGTTGTCTTCCGAAATTTCTAGAGACGAGAAACTAGCTTTCCAATAGACCTTAGAATAATAGGTTTATTGATCTCAGGAGGTGAAAAGTTTTTTATGTACGACATTTTATGCTCGTCATGCCCGTAGCCAGCTCACCTTGCTATGCGGCAGTTAAAAATTTTTTCCAGGAGGAACATACAAAGCATTTCGTTGACTTACAAGCAATGTTGAAAACTTTCCAGGGTGGGCCAAAGTTTTTCCCGGTGGAGGCTGAGGCTCACTGCTCCCCCTTGGCTACGGACCCAATGCTCGTTCAAACTGAAATTCCAGCTGCACCCCTGCTATCGATAATATCAGCGTTTCGTTGAAGTGGTCGCTAGCGCTAAATTTTAGACAAAACTACATTGATTGTACAACGAAGAAGACCAGTGAAGATGAAACGAGGAAAGGAATGAAAATTCGCTATGACCGAGACAGTTCGTTGTGGCAGACGTGTATTACTACTATTTTGTGAACGTGAAATTTGATCCGTTTCATTATATATATAGATCCTATATGTTTTTGTGCGAAACGTACTCATCATTCTGTAATTTAGAGCTATAGTTTTTTTCTAAGTTTATATTTTTGTGTTTGCAGCCAGGATTCAGGGTTACGATGGATTGACCCAATTTGGAAAGACATTTTTTTTCACATTTTAGTTTCTCATGATTTCTCATGATGATTTCACGCCCAAATTTGATATTTTGAAAAAATTCGAGTAATAGTAAGGACATGCAAGGTACGCGCTTGGGATCCAAAAATTTTTTTGTCAAAATGTTAGGTATATCCATTCGAGGCAGCTTGCAGAGCTTATTCGAATGGTGTTCAATGTTTATATTTCGCAGTCAGAAGATTGGCTAACGAAATGTGGTATAAAAATAATTGATTTGGTACACTTTCAAATTTCTGACAGCGCGTCAAATCAATAAACTTTTTTCGCAAAATTTTTTTCAAAATTCTAATGTTCAAATCAGAGGAAGTCATAAGAAGCTCAAATATGCAACAACTCTTCAATCGTTTTTGAGCAGACGCAGGGTTGCCACGGTTTGTACGGGATATCTGCCATAACAGATTTCCTGCGAAAATGGCAGTTTCACAGAGAAGAATAGGCGAATCAGTTTTCGGTTAACAAACTGAAACTGTTGCGTGAAAATAATTATAACGGGGCACACGGCTGAAATTTTTTAACAGCACGCTGGTGATTACTAATCTTGTGAGTGTGACTTGTTAATTGAATTACCATAACTGGTTTTCATGCTACATTAACCTGACAAATCCAAAATTTGACTAAAATTTGAAGCACCAAACTGTCAATTTTTACAAAGGTAAAAAGTAATATCGCAACAAAATATAACCTTTTTGTGGTTTTATGAACCTAAAACTACGATACCAAGGACAAACTCGTTAACGCAAAATGCCTTCGCCAAGGGTAAATAAAAATTACTAGGACTTGCGCATGTTGGAATCTAAGAGTACCAAGACAATAATTTGACACGTTTACTCGGCTGATGATCCAGTATGCTCATTCGATGCATTTTATATACATTTGACGGGAATATTTTTTGCTTAATACGAAGAGTGGTTCTATCGGCGCGCGGTTCACCCCTGGAGAAGCCCAATACCTTTGCCTATCATTGCTATTGAGCTCATCAATGGAAAATGTTCTGCGATCGCTCTAAAATATACAAGATTTCGAAATAAGTGTTGTTTTTGCTGGTTGTCAACCGGATAGACTATAAAATTCTCACGCATTTCAACTGAAATGGAGCATCGAAGCCTTTTTCGTTATGTTCCCATAAAAGCAAAGATTCAACTGAAAGTACTCGATTTTTCTATAAATGATACACCATTAACAATTTGGTTTAAACTCAATGACGGTGTGTATGTTTACTGTTATGAGAAATATATTGATTCATGGAATGAAATATATATCCTGAGTATTTCAAAATATTAAGGCGGAAATGTCGGAAAATGTTCGAACTGGGGGTTTTTTATTTTACGCGGGGAATCCACGACCGGGTTCAGGGGGTTTGTTTGGTGCCCGTAAATCCTCGTTTGTATTAACGTAAAAATTCGTCAAATATAAAACAGAAAAATGCTACGAGTTGGTGAACATTAGTCGAGTTGCGCATGAGTATAAGTATCGATGTGTGCTGCTATCGAGTTTGCTTTCACTTCTAATGTCATGCCCGTAGCCAGCTCACCTTGCTAAGAGGGGTGCTAAAAAATTTGTCAGGAGGGGCATTCAAGTGTTTTAATGACTTGAAAGCAAAGTTGAAAATTTTCTCAGGGGGCAAAAAATTTTCCAGGGGAGGCTACGCCCCCTTGGCTCCCTTTGGCCACGGGCCCGTCTTAATGTGTTCTCACATACTTAATATTTCTTTTGAAATGGGTTCCGTAACTTCCCCCCAACAAGTGTACCTGTAATCGTTTCTGCAGTCTTAAAACCTACAGAAACAACTTATTTTTAATTATAATATTCAAATAGCACCGATTTGAACAAAATCTATTTAATAGCGCAGCAGAAAACACCCACCGCGTCGTAACATTTTTTGTCTATCAGTTGTAATAATTTATTAAAATTCCTCTTAACTTTCTTTACCTTTACCCATACAATATGTATATTCTCTAAATACGACTATGAATTATTAATAACACCGGCTTATGATGACAGTGTTAAAATGATGATGACAGCGGCATGAATAGATGAGGTTTGCTTTCTTGTTTATTATCGCTTAAACGTTAGTAAACTTCTGAATTTAGGCAACCTTGTTAATAGCATTTTCCTGCACGGAACACAATAAATGGTTAGCCACGACCAGGCTATTTTACTGGATTGTTGGTGACAATAAAGGTAATCTTTAAATGTTGTTTCAGTTTCACAAAATTTTGGCAGTAAAACGTATTTTATGACTGTACGATCAACGCTTGGCAACTGTATGTTTTATAAATAATTTGCTGATACTAACGTTCCTTTTAAGCATGATTGCGTTAAAATTAGTATACAAGTAATGTGAAAATAAAGCATCGGCATCAGCGTTGGCAAAACTTTTGAAGCCGGCATATCACTATTTTCTGGTTCAGTTTTGGACGCTGTACACCAGGGTTGTTAACGTTTTTAGATGACATGTAACTAATTTCGTCAACAATGGGGCCAAAGTTAGAGCGCTCAAAATAGAAAGCTTGCATTTTTTACCGTATGATTTAACACAAGAATATGTCTAGCTTCAACCTCGCTTTGCTCGGGAGGTTGCAGCAGTTGAGAGGCTTTGATGGCAGAAAAAACCCAAAAGTGTCTTGGGATTTAATATATACTTACAAAAACAAGTGTGACTTGTTTAGCTCGCTCCACTTATGAGATGCTGATGTTCTGACGACCTCCCACGATTATTTCGCGCCGAAACTTATATTTTCAAAAAAATTCAAATTTTTCCTCGAATACCCACCGCAAAATTCTTGTTGATTTGCCATTGCAAAGAGTTTGAAGATGAATTTGTGGGGGCAGGCGACCCTAGGCACACCTGTTTTACCGCAAGATGATGTTGAAATATCTAATAAAAGTGCACACGTAGAGCACCACCCTTAAAAATTCAGCGATCTGGGCCTCCAATCCGAAGTCCTGGCTACACCAACGTAGGTGTTTGTTTTGAATTTTCCAGTAATTTTTTCTTGAACTTAATTAGCTTCATCGTCTGTTCGTAAGATTTTGAGCTGTAAGAGTGGTTTGATTAGTTTTGTTATCTATATTAAACTTTTGTTGTGCTTAAGAATATTCGCCAACGGGAAGTAATTTATTTTCACTCAGGATAATTTTAGCTCAGTTTTGTGTAAAACTGACCAGACGTCTCTTTTTACGAGGGTCAGATTTTCATGTGACGCTGCGTAAAAATGATCAGGGATTCCCGTTTTAGTGGGGTCATTTTTTCACACGACAGTATTGTGAAAATCGGACTCGAATAAAAATATGGCCGGGGGTCATTTTTTTGGGAGGGTGTCATTGTTTCATGCGACACCGAAAAACGATTTGTATATACTGTACTAAATTAGTAGCCAAAATAGATTTTTATTGAAAGCAGCTAAAATTAAGATGCGTTTCAGTTTGTCATGGGGTTTTGAAGCAAAATTAGTCGAAAGCTTAAGCTTACTCTATTGCAGTCCCGCAGAAAAACGTCCCGCTCCTGATCTTTAGATAGGCCGGGCTAAGAATAGTTTTTTGTAAACAATCGATGCAGTGTCAAATCGTCTTGTATAGAGCAGTATTATCTTCACTCGAACATTTTAACGTAGAACCATTTAAAAGTCAGCGGTTGAAACAAAAACCGCTCAAGTTTTAAAATGCGTCCGGCTTCTCGCTCGCTTCGCATGCGAGTTCGGGGCGCCCACCCTGAAATTTGGGGGGAGTCCCACACGCCTGCCTAGTCCGGCATTGTTAAAAGTTATCTAAGTTTTAAAAACCTCAAATTATATTCCGTTAATAGCTGAAATCCGAAACCGATATCTGGTAACGTTTTAATTTTAAGAGCCGAAATATACTGATTACTTACCAGTTTCAAACTAATCTCCACCCCACGTCGCACGCCACGCGGTTCGCCCCTTGCCATCCCTGTCTCCTTGACATTCCTGCTTAGGGTTGATATGCATTTACTCTTTTAAGTTCAGCTTTTTATTCAATTCTTAATTGATTGGTTTTTTGTTATACTGATTCGTACGATTACAAATTAATTGGCTTATACAAAAGTTTACTTAACAATTTTGACGCTTCGCTAACCTTTTTTTGTCAAATAAGCGACAGAAAATAGCTATAACTATTTACTTAACATAATTATTAAGCTGATATTTGTTTCACCCAACAGTTTGGCGAATTCGAGTGTGATATGCGCGAATGAATTGTGTATATTGCGCTAACTTTGCTATGGTTTGACACAAATAAGCTATTGCTATGTTACTGTTAGGCGGAAGTCAAAGTTTGTAGCAAATATGGTTGCTAAAAACCTCATTGTGACAGTGAAACAATTTCGTTCTTCAACTCAAACGGGTTAAAAACCATGCCTATATTATGCAGCACGCGTATGCTAATTTATGCTAAGACTTAGGCTTAGGTTTGACTCCTAAGTAAAATGGTTATCATCTTTAGATGAGAAAATCATTTTTTAATGCTTATATATTTCAGGCATAATTGTCTATTATAATATCATGGATCATCCGGTAGCTATAGTTAAGTCGTCTTCTAGTCACGGCCCAAGTGTTATTGGCCGCCAAGTGCGATCGTTGCTTCGCAATCCGTACCAGTTCAATAATACTGAGCTTGAAATTCTATATCGTCGATACTCGATACCTCAAGGCCGCTTATATATCCTACAAACGCTTGCTATCCTACTCGCGTACACGGTTGCAATTAGTGCGCTAACCATTGGTTATTCAGTAACAATCACAAATGCTCCAACGCTAACGATCCAATCAATTTATTATTTAGCACAAATTGCTGTATTGTTTTTGCTAATGTTATTGGTTGCATTTTTACTGCCAAATCGTCACACAATCTTATTGGCTGTTGCAAGCTGTTGCACAGTGACTTGTGCAATTTTACTGGCAATTTTTGCAGTGCCACCGCAATATTTGTGGAAATTGTTAGGAGATGCGTATCCGAAAAGCAAGTCAGCAGCTATCATTGATGCATCCACTGGTGTTTGGGAAACCACAGCATTAACGTTCAGTGTGTATGCTTTGCTTGGCTCGACAAGCTGCCGATTTCCATTATGGCATTGTTTAGTTTTTGGAGTGAGCGCGTCGGCATATCAGCTTATTCTGACAGCTGTAATGTCCAATTATTTGAATCAGTTCATCAAATTACAGGTAAGGTTAATAAGTTTTAATGGTGTATTTGAAACCTTACACATACGCTGCAAAAAATGGGGTTGGGTGGTCGCCGGTGGGGCCGGGTCCTGCTTTTTGTCGTTCCGGTCTCCGTAATGAATACAAACAAAAACATACCAATATTGGTGTATGTATTTCAACTATGCGTACGTAACCTATTATAAGCACTGTGTGTAATCTCTTGTTTGTTGGAATGTGGTTAATGTGTTGGGTGTTGTTTGGGAAGAAGAAAACCGAAATATTTAAGACGTCTTTTTTAGTTGCTGTAAGCTTTGTTGACTAACTTTGCGAAACAATCAGTTTAACTTTTTGCATTTCATCATACGTTAGTAGGTATTGAAATAGTATATATTTTTTTTGTTTTGTGTGTTGTTGTTTGTGGTGGGTGGAAATTATGTAAGAGAGAGAGAGCGAGAAGCGGGCTCTGGGTTTGAAGTTTAGGATCGGAGCCGGGATCCGGTCAGGTCAGGGAAATGGATAGGGTTGGGTCCGTCCTGTGCCAAGTCGTATTGAATCGCGAAGTCGGGGGGACTACACAAATTGAGTCAAGTTCGACTCCGCCAGAGTCAAACGTGTGTCCCAGTGGGTTGAATTTGACTGTGGCGGAGTCGAATTTGAGTCAAGTTTGTGTAGTCCCGTAGAGCCTATTTCGGAGAGAGTCAATTTGATTTACATTTTTTTGTAGTGTATAGAAAGCGTTTAATTTTTTTAAAAAGATTGCAACTGCAAAATTCGTACATTTTTCAATTCGCTTATAGTTGCCGAAATTATCATTGCGAAGAACAATTCTAGACTGGACCGATTTGTTTTTATTATCAAATTCTAGAAATTTAGGCTAGATTTAAACCGCAATAGGCAACTATTTCGCTAAACAATGCAATTAGGCCACTGATGAGATTCAACTTGATTAGTACTATCGTTCCTGTGCGAACTGGATACTGCTAAATTCTTTACCCGTATTCTCAAATGTGAATAGCATCTATCATTAGTTAGCGATAGGTGTGCAAACTGACGAACTTGTGCAATTGCAGATCTTAAAATTTGTACCAAAGTAGGACAAAACAAAAACGAAAATTGTACTCAATTTTGAACGTCATCGTACGATGTTTCAAAAGTTACAAGACCTATCACCAACTAATAACAAGTGTTATATAATTTGAGAATACGGACTCTAAATATAGCTACTATACATTACGAAGCAAACCGCAGAGCCGGGCGCGAAATTACCATATCTGTTAAATTCAATTGAAAATAATATTTTAAACTAAAAAGATATTTTTCTTGAAAAACTTTATTACATCATTATAATTAATAAATTTGAACAAGTTTTGCAGCTTACCGCAAACGTCCTGGTGTACGCTGTGACCAATATTGCGGGCGTATATTTATACGTTAGCTCTGATCGTCGTTCTCGAACCAGATTTATTGATTGTCGAAATTCAGTTGGTCGACAGTTTCAGATTTTCAATGAAACTACACGCCTGGTAAAAGTTGAATTTAAAAAAACAGATTATATTGAACGAGTCTCAGAACCGTTATTAAACTTTGGTTATTTGTGTCATCGCTAATTTTTTTTAAACCATACGAGTTCTGTGAAGTATTTTTTAAGCAACTAACTTGTTTTGATCAGGTGCGTAGCCAAGATTTCAATTCGAAACAGTATCATCTCTGAAAGAAAATTTTTTTGACCCGATCTACAAGGTTCCTGTATATTTAAAGCCAGTTCAAGGTGCTATTATTTTGTTTTAGTAAGTTAGGTAAAATATCTTCTATATTCTTCTACTTGTACAGATGTAGCTGGGGATTTGACTTCGTGAAATATTTGTTGTATTGGGATTAGACATTTCTTAATACTTCGTAATTGGTTCGTTTTCTTTAGTTACAAATTGGTAAATTTTTATTGAAAATAGCGCCCATGTAAAGATCAGGGGCGGATCGTTTTTCTGTGGGACTAGAATAGAGTAAGCTTAAGCTTTTAGACTGACTTTTTTTGCTTGGATTATGCTTTGACTTAGGCTTAGGAATGAACTCATTCTTAATGCTTACGCTTAGGCTTAGGCTGAGGCTTAGGAATATGCTTATAACACTGTTTCGCCCGTGTTCTTGACATTGACCGAAAACAGTAAATTGAAAACCGAAGTTGATTTCGAAAATTCAAAATTTAACCTTTTTTACTTAACCAATTATTATTTTTGAACGTAACGTTTATTTGGTTAATATTATTTACAGGAAAAACTGCTCGAAGGTCTACTACCTTCAAATCTAGTTAAAGACGTCAAATTCAACGTCAAAACAGGCGACCAAACGAACTGTATTGCAAAAATTTTGCCTCCCACCACTGTAACCACAGTGTATGATGTCAGGTTAGCCCTGCTCTGTAACCGTTTTTGCTAACATAATTGTGCAGATTTGATTCAATAACATGGTATATGATTTGAATGAAAAATAACGAATTCTTTTAATCTTAACTGTGCAAACTTATCGAAACTTTGTGTGTTAACATTAAAAATTGCACATCTCATATTCTAATTCCTTTGATGTGACATAATGTACCACAACCAGAGTTGCATGGCAAACTATCGTTTATCTGTTAGCAATGGGTTTGGCTTACCTTTCAGATCAGGTTTAGGTTCAATTGGGTTAATGTTATCATTAGCAATGGTAGACAAACGATTCTTGCAAAATTCACAAATCTTCAATTGATTTGTATTTGCCACTAGAGTTTGTTGCAACATTATATGTTTAACCTAATATATTTAAAGTCTGATTTTGCTTCTAATCAGGTACACTATAGCAATTAAAGTTTCAAGATTGCGAAATCAAGAACAACGTTTCTAACGTTAGTTTAGGCTAACAAAAAAGTTGTGATCTATCGCATCAACCATACCATCATACGTTCGCTAGGTGACGTCTCGTGAGGATGGATTACAAACACTGGAGCCAGATAAGCTTCTATGTTCATAACTTACCTCTTCTCAAAATTGTGACCTGGTATGCTACGCATTATATTGTGATAATTGCATAAATAAGTAAGTTAATTTGGGTTTATTTTAGCATTATAATCGCGGAACTTACTGGCTTCCATCGTTTGCTCAATCGTTGTACAGCTCATGATTTGATTCGAATTCTCAACGAGCTTTATGGTCGGTTCGACCAAATGGTTTATGTGAGTTAAACAAACTAATATTTTTACCGTTCGCAGCAGCGATGAAACCTTTTTGGCAATGCATATTTTGTGACAGTTAGATACCGTTCGAATGTTATGTTCTTATGCAACTTTCATAAAATTATGCGTACAACAGATATGTTTTGTTACACGGCAGGTAATTAATACCCGATCTACTGAACCGCTGAGGACATGAAATCTTCAGTGTTCACATCTTTGAAGTTGGCTTTTTTGCAATGCATAAAGCATATTTTCATTTTTCGTGCGTTCATAATTGCTTGTGCTGTTAAAATGTGCTAACCAATGCCGTGCTTAATTTTTGAATTTCAAACAGAAACTGAATGAGTGAATTTTGTTCACACTGGTATACGCAACCCTGACAATCAAAGAAATCCCGGACGGAATTCATAAAATATACTATGTAGCATTAGTATTTAACTTGCATTCAGATTCCTAGTTTTACTTTTAGCTTGTTTATGAAACAATATTTGTGCCAGTGTTTAGATGTTTATGTAAAAGAATTCTTGTAAATTTTAGGCACGAAAATGTACCAGAGTTTTACTCGATGGACCAGTTTATGGTGCAATATCTCAGAATCAATTGAAACCTGAAAATCATGCTAAAGATTGTATTGAACTAGCATTCGATATGATAGATTTACTCAGGTTATTAAATAGCATTTTATTTGCTTATGCAACGTCCAAACACTAACTGTATGGAAGTCCTGTAAGTTAGCCTTATTTTTTGCTTGGAAGGCTAGTTTTTTTGTTTCAACCTTCATGCGCTAATTTGCCCAATTTCCTGCAAATTCACGGTTCCAACAGGAACTAAATTTTGGGGGAACAGGAACAGGAATAGGAACCGGAATTTGAAATAGTTTTCATAACTGTAGTACTGTTGGACTTTATAAAACTTGCCAAAAATGGTTTAAGCGAATTTTCAGATATTTCATTATCAAATTTTGCGAAAACATGCCATGAACGGTTTATTAACAAAATTGAGACAATTGTAAAAACACTCATTTCGAAATAACAATTTTTCAAAGACAAAGTTTCCACTATTCAATTGATTATTAATAATTTTACACAGAACGGTAAAAATTCGGGTTCCTGAACGTTTAAACGCAGGAACAGAAACAGGAATTGAATTTCTGCACAGAATCCGGCCGCAAAAGGAATTCCGGCTGAACCCTGGGATATATATTATAACGTTTAATCGGACCCATGCAGCCTAAGCATTGAGGCCAAAATTCCGATTATTTTTACACGTGTAGACGAGACATAGATATTGCTATCAGAAACATTTTATTAAAAGGCGAAGTAATGGTCCACGAAAATCAAGCTGTTACTGTTTTTGTCTATCATACTTATTTATTTATTTAAGGTCAATGATAAACGTGAACGAATACGACATTAGCCTGCGAATTGGAATTCATTCTGGTATAAATATTTGTTTATAATTTTACACTTTAAAACTATCATTATTACCGCGATTCTATTACGATGAACTAAGTTTTAATTATCATTTTGAGTTATAGAAGAATAGTTGGTAATCTATTTAGCATCGAACCCACGACGTACCGTTTATCCATGCATTGTTAGCGAAGAAAAAGAATCATATTCAGTCGAAAAACAATTACGTCCTGCTACACATATTCTGTACTTTTAGAGCGTAGAAGATATTGAAATTTTTAAAACATTTTCAAAGGAATGTTTCGAATGACCGATCAACTGCAGGTGCAAGAAATTCAAGCAACATTGCAACTTAAATTACATCACATAAATTCCAGTAAATAATTTGCAGTTGCAAAAGTTCAGAGCTGCTTTGTGACAGAACTTGCACATGCAAGTTGCATGTGCAAGTGTTTGCTGCAAAAATTTTCACGTGTGAATAGGGTATAAGATACGAGACGATTGGCTGTGTTGACCACGTCACAGAGTGACGTGCATCGACAAGTGAAAAAACGGAAAAAATTGTAGCCAATTGCGTTCGAGTAGTGCCGAAAGGATTCAACGAGCACAATTGATATTACAATCGAGGCTTTGAACGTCTATCAAAAGTTTAAATTAAAAGTTGAACCGTGTTTTATGACAATTTCAAACTAAATAATAAATGAATTGAGTAATTACAAATGCAGACTGTGCGTTATATTCGTTTGACTTAAAATATCGTTTCAATGTTGAAACAGGTGTTTTTGTACCGCAATAGCTTGCTTTATTTTACAGGTTGCGTTACTTACGGAACGGTCGGCACTGAACGATGGAGTTACCAAGCATTTGGAACAGATTTGCAAATTGCAAGATCCTTGCAGCGTACTTCGAAGATAGGGTATGTTTTGTCGAAATTTTGCTGTATAAGACGTCTCAACGCGAATAGTACTGCAACAGTTTTTACTAGTACCCTGACAGTAAGGGTTGCGCTACACTTGACGTCCGGCACCGTCCGTCACCGAGCGAAGGATCCGTACGGGTGACTGACGGCGCCGCACGTCAGCGAAAGTATAGCGCAACCCTTAAGCTGCTTAAGCGGATTTCAAAATTAATACTACTAACACTTGGAATCGGCTTCCGAAAACTTATTAAATGTATAACGGAATAGGTTCAGCCAAATCAAAGCGTGTAGTGGATGGCAGATTATACCTTCATCAGTAATAGTTTTAGTTTTTTTGCAAACTAAGAAATTTATGTGTAGTTATTAGTCTTGAAACATGGTTTAAACGAAAAAAGATTAAAGGTCGGCTATTTTTATGCTTCAGCGTGCTTAATTTACAACGATTAAACGTAGATTAAATAAAGTAATTCTAAGTTAAGCAGTACCATATAGACCACTCGTTCTTTTGGGTTTTAACACCTAATACTAAACATGTGCAATGCAATATTTGCACAATGAAACTAAATTTAATGATGAAGAATCTCGTCAAATCTGCAACTTCGTCGTGTAATCAACTGAAGGTGAAATGAGAGTGACACTTTTTTTATTTGTTTTAGTCGAATTCATGTTTCGCAAGCGACGCAAAATTTATCTCGAGCAAGTTATCATTTCGAAACGTCTTGTGAAAGTCGAAATAGTTCATATTTGACAAAAAATGGTATTATGTCAAGCTTTGTGATAATGCCGGTAAATCGCAAAAAGGTACGTTTTTATGATTGATTTTTTACACAGCCTGATGTTGTCATACGTACCAGATCCAAATATATACGTATATATACATATTTGTATATATATACGTATATAATATATATTTGTACTATATACGCTGCACGTTCTATCTATTAATCGACTTCAAGCAGTGAAAGCAAACAGATAGGTCATACTCAACTCTAAAATTTATGAGTCAGAAAAAAAACAAATACGGTATTATAGACACTGGTTTTTTCAACCTTTTCAGCTCGAGCCAAGCTGTTCGTTTCCAGTTCAAAATGGAACTCTCTGTCGAGCGCCAACGTTGCCAATTGGCGGCACTACGGCTCGAAGAATGTCGTGTCATCGATCGATATCGTTTAGTGCTGGCAAAATTTTCAATTCATCAGTTGAATTTTGTACTGAAGTTCCATTCGAATCACTGATAGAACAAGACTGGTTGCAATATGAAACGTTTGATCGCAGTCCGACGAACAACAAACGCAGGGTGAGTTGTAAATTAGAGTGTAATTCTGCAAATAGTAGCAGCAGCACGCTGTATATGCTGGCCAATGCTGCATGATAAGCCTTAAGTCCTATTCACACGTGACAAGTTTTTACTGCGAGAACTTGCAGCTGGAACTTGCACTTACCATTCATTAAAAATCATAGTTAGGAATTAGTTCACATGTGTAAATAACCATGAATGTTTACTGAATTTATTTGTTTGCAACCTTTCTCATTGCTGATGAAAAAACTTGCACAGTCGTGCAACTTTCCAAGCACGTGTGAATAGGGCTTTAGATTTTGTATTTTATATTATTAGTTATCTCAGATTGTTTTCACTTATTGATTAGGATAACAGCTGCGTAGCCAAAATTTCATTTTGGAAGCAAACAAAGATAATTTTTTATCTGTAAGATTCAGAACGTTATTTTTGAAACAGTGCTACTCCTTGTATCCGGTTCGAAAGTTCCATAGTACACCTTCCCACATTGTGGAAAAACTTTCGGCGGAAAGGCATCCGTAATCCTAGGTTTATAGAGCATATCCTCCTAATCCGGCTTGTATATGTGCACCACTGTAATATAATTTCATTATTATGAATGGGCTCTGGATCAAGCATAGCAAGCCAGATAATATTTTGAACATTTGGAGAACGAGAAATTACTTCTATAATCAATAAAAGTTCTATTTTCTCGACTTTCACTAATTTCGAGGTTTGTTTCGAATAATTATTTTTCATGCGTCAAAAATTGTGTTGCGAGCTATTTTGCTAACAGAAAACTTGTTCAGTTCTTGTTTGTTAGTACTAAAATTCGTCAAATCAATTGTACTTTTTAGGCAAAGTTTGGAACCTGTTCAGGACGATCTAAACGAATTCTGCCAAAAATGTGAGTAGACTATTTATTTAGCATATTATTCACTCAACTGTTATTGAATTATCGTTTTGTTTATATGCATACTTATTTGGATGATAGGCATAACTACTAACTTTCACTATTGTTCATTTGGTTTGTAGCATTTGTGCTGTAGAACAGGATTAACCATCCTGTAGTGACCCGAATAAGAGGGGGACTGATATTTATTCGGCCTCTCAAGACGGTACCCCCCTATAATTCGGTTACGGACTGTTATTTATTTTAACCCGCTGTCCGTCGCCCTTCGTTACGAATATATTTCCAGTATTGCAACTATCCATTGAATTAAACTTTTATTTGATAAATGCAAGGTTTTACTTAGTAATGTACTTTTAATACTTAAGTACGCTTTCAAGTTTCGAACTCAACTTTATTTGGTCCCGGAGTCATTTGTGCGCTACAATTAGGGATAATTTACATTTATAGACTCTTATTAGGGTTTAGGGACCTATCCGCTTACGGACTCTTATTACAGATGCGGACTCCTATTGATTGGGACTCAAAATCGGGACCCCCACCTCATATTACCCCCTCTTATTCGGGTCACTACAGTACGCATTGAAGCTTTTTAGAAAGTTTTTTCTGTTTTTTTCAGTTATTCAAACAACTCATCACCATCAAAAATTAAAATCAGCAACAATAACAACAACAACAACAAAAACAACACTTTCGTGATTACAACTCCTGGAAACAGTTGCCGAATTAATCGCTTACTTTCTGAATCAATATCTGACCGTTCAATATACGCCGATCCTGTTTCAAATGCAACAATACATCCGGTTACTGTTCAATTCAGAGATCGAAATCTTGAGCAAAAAGTAAGCGTCAGTGTTAACTGATCTGGTAGCTTATGACTTCGTCTGGTGAATCTAGAATATTTCATAGGGGGCGACGTTTGCCATATTGTCTCTAAAACACCAAAAAGTATACACCTTAGTATTTTAACCTTTCTAACTTAAGTTATGAATTAAAACTCTTGGCGAATATGGTGGCTGGCTTGTCAAACTATATCGTTCTCCGGAGCCTTAGCGTTGTATTTTTCACGCTTTTAAATTATCTGGCTATGCCCTAATTTTTAGTTCCACTAATTGTAAGAACCGCAAATGGTGTGTTTTCGTTTTTAGAAGTATGCGATGCTGGAATTAGTACCATATGTCTTGTATTAATTAACCAGTGTTTGGCAAGTGGAATAGTGTTAGTAATTTAGTTTTCAGCTCAATGTGTTTCTCTGTTGTTCGCAGAACAAACGTTGCATTCATATTTCAGTAGAACCAGTTAAACTACAACTTAGGTTATTATTATTTTTTCAGTACAACCAAGACCGAGATGCTGATCTCGGTCAGAGTTTGGTTTGTCTGTTGGCTGTTTATTTATGTTTTGGTACATTTCATGCTTTAGTGATGGTGAAGTAAGTTTAATTTGAGTTGATTTTTTCCAACAAATCGGTCTACAAAAATAGCGAATGATATAACTTTTTCAATGTTTATCTACAAATCAGCTTGTTAGACGGTTTTCATGTTTTGTAGCTAAGAAATGTTTTCAATTGTGCCTACTGTGTAGTATGAAATGTCGCATAATCCGATATTTCACAAATTTTTGTTGTAATGTGGTACCTTTAGTTTTCAATATTTAATTTAAGCAGGTATATTTCTGTTACCCTTGCTTAATTCCGTTTTTTTTCGTTTCAGATATCAACTGTGTCTGATATTTTTCATTTTCGTTTGTTGTTGGTTTGTTACCGTTATTGTACTTGCATCGCTCGTTGCTCGAGGGGTAAGTGATTGAATTATTCGACTTTACTTTTCGTTTGAGTGGATCACAATTATGAACATATTGTTCAGCTAACAACTGCACCAATGAAATATCTGGTTTACTGTCAAAAAAGTTTGCGTTTGTTTGTTAATTTGGTGTACCATTATAACCCACTTCGTGTCTCGTGTTGTAAAACGAACTATAAATAGGGCATGGGTATGACGGACCCGTGCTACTTTAAAGGCCGTACCGTTTTCCGCGGCATTCCCACAGAATAAGCTTAAGCTTTAGAATAATTATTCTTTTTTTGCTTAGACTTAGGCTTCGGTTCAGCAATGACAAGGTATACATTTATATTTTTGAAATGTACATTTCAGAAAATTCGTTCTCCGTGTGGCACGTGCTTCTATTGGCAAACGCTCGCAACACTTTTATCTGTTGTGTTATTTTTTCTTAGCGGAATTGTCAATTCAGTGAGTTTCATACATTTGGCAAAACCAACTCACAAGCTGGCGTTGAGATGCATGTTCTTTTACACACAAAATGCGCCCACATTTATATTCTTATTCAAAAGTATATATTAATATTCAATTCATTCAATTTTGCTGAAACCAACAGATTTTCAAAATAACATCGATAAGCTTATTTAAAAATAGTAATCTTGTCTGTACTTTACATTAATTATAATTTTAGATTTCATGCCCAGTTGCAAAGGGTTTTAAAAAATCAACTCGTATACCAGTCGATACTACGAGTTTTGGCGCAACGCTAAAGATAGAATCATTCGAAGCTGGCTGCTTTTCGCCACAAAATATGCTTTTATCATGCCTTATGACATTGCTCACTGTATCACGTAAGAATGTTATCACATATAACACTTGATTTTATCAAGATTAGATAACTTCTTACACAGAGAGCACATGATACATTAAGGGGCGCCCAGGTTTCTAGTGGGTCTATAAAAGAGTAGGTTTAGATTCTATGTTTACATTTTTTTTGTTTAGACTTAGGCTTTAGGCTTAGGAACGCATTTTTGCAACGCTTAGGCTTAGGCTTTTTAAAACGCTTAATCTGCTGATATGCCCGTAAAAGTAACATTGGCCCACAAGAGTATAAAGTGATTCTACATTTTGTCACCAGAACAAATACATAATGAATGTAAATTATCCTGTGTACTCGTCGCTTTATATTGCGTTGTTGAAATATATTTGTATAGTTTCAGTGTTTCCAAAACTGCCATTTTTGATCCGTTTTACAACGATAGCAATAATATCTGGTTCATATTCCATTCAAATGTTATACGTCCACGGTTCGAATTTTGAAGCATACTGGAATGTCACAAGGTAGCTTTGGTATTGTTTATACTATGAGCCAAACGCATATTTTTTGCTATTAATGTACCAGGGTCGTGTGTATCTTTAGTCAAAGTTATTGAAAAATTCTACGCCCCACACAAGCGCAGTTTAGCAGTTACTGCTATTTACCTGGTTTGGATATTTTAATTTTTCAAGTTTGTCCAATTTGCTATTATGAACAAACATGCGATAATTAATAATAAAAGCTGATTGGATTGTCATTTTACAGGAAAGTTTAGCCTAAGCCAAAATGCTAATGCGTACAATAGTAGATTGGTCTAAGCCATCTTATAAGTTGTCTGAATAGCAGTTTGGCCTGCGGTCTGTACATGATAGTAGGTAATTGTACGTTTTTGAAACAAGTTTTTCCATAATTACGAACTATCCTGGACTGTTTTAATTATTTTCAGCTCAAATGTTCCGTGTTCGGTAACAACAATGCTCGCAGTTTTGTTTGTCTCGGTTGTTTGTTTGATTCACGCGTATCGAACCGAACGAAATTATCGGCAGTATTATCTGTGGAAGGTTAAGGTAAGAGATTTTAGATACAATCTATACGTTGTACATTTTCATGTCACTTCGGCCGTAATCACTCTTAGGCTCAACGTTTATTACCTAAGCCTGTATTCTCAAAAGTATGTAGCATCTATCACCAGTTGGTGATTGGACAAACTTTGGAACCAGCGCATGGTGAGGTTCGAAATTCGGTACATAGTTCACGTTTGATTTGTCCTACTTCTGTACCTAATTTGAGATCTGAAACTGCAGAGATCTTCGTCTGTTTGAAAACCTATCGCTAATTGATGATAGTTGCTATAATCATTTGAGAATATGGGTCCTAGTCTTCAAAAGAAGCTTATGGTTTCGATGTGTTCAACTTTTTGCTTAAGTCTGTATAGCGTTTAAATTTGTAACCTGTCAAAATTATAGCATTATTTACAGATTTCGTAACTAACAACTTCTTCGTAGTTTACGTTTACCTTTCTGAAAATGAAATAAAATAAAATGGAAGTTATCGTATATTCAAGCAGAATTAATCGTTAAAATATGTTCAATCTAATTTTAAAATTCAGCTAATTACGTTTTGCATTTTAGGCAACCGAAGATAAGCTGGAATTAAGCGGTGTTACTGATAAGTGTCATCAAGTTCTTACTTGTATTATGCCATTGTTTGTCGTTAATTACTTTGTTGAAAATCGACATTTTTCAAATATGGTAAGAGCTCTGTTTTAACTGCTCGATGGACTGAAAAATATCTTTGTTAAAATTGAAACGAAATGTTGTTTAAAACTTTTTGGCTGTTATTAACAACCGCAAGGCTGAAAGCAACCGATTTTTATGATTGAATGCAATAATTTTGTGTAATATTTAGCGAAATTTCTCAAAAGTTACTAGTTGACAAAAATATTGAGATGCAAATATATAACTTAAATATAATTTTAAACTCGAATTTAAAAGTTTTTCTTAATATTGTTTTAAAAATAAGCTTTTTCTAATGTTTATCGTTCGGATATAGCTGACGTTTTCATAGCCATAATTATAACTGAGCGAATTTGGTTAAATGTTGCAGGATTTGTATAGCCAAAGCTATAAAACAATTGCAATTGCCGTGATCTCAAATATGTTGAGTTCTGAAACGTTGACCTCAAACTCGCTTCTGGTGGTGCGAAAACTATTTGCCATTTATGATGATGTAAGTTATCCAGCAAAGTAAGGCTAAAACAATTGTTATACAACACGTATCGTTATAAAATGTCAAAATCTTAACGTTTTAAAATTCTTGGCGCACATGCCGACAGCAATTAGCTTTCAAACAAGCCTAACACTTCTACTGCTATAGGAAGAATAATATTTTGAGCGTAAAATTGTGAAATTTACAGCAAACATCCGTTGATATTTTTACGCTGCTTTTAAACAATATTTTAGATGTTATTTGAACGTGATTATCAATCAAAGATTACTAAAGTCAAAACAACTGAACATTTATACATCGTCGCTGTTGGTTTGAATCCAGATTTAAAACTCGACGTAAGTATTTAGCTGTCTTTTTATATACAACCTCGTAATGAAAGTAGCAGTTGTGTGAATTTCGGATATTTCTTTTCCTAACGTTACCTGTTTTTGTTGTCGTTTACTTGTGTACTGTTGTGGTTTTTGAATAAATTGAATAGTCTCTTATGTTCGTTAGACAAACATCGTTGCCCATTGAACGAATAATGCGGAATTCGGTTAAACACTGCTTGACTTTTACTTCAGTGACCCGAATAAGAGGGCGGGGGGTATTAAGAGGGTCACCCTTTTGAGTACAAATCAATAGGAGTCCGTGTGCCTAATAAGAATCCGTAAGCAGATAGAGTCGCTAAACCCTAATTAGAGTCCATAAATGTCATTTATCCATAACTGCAGTGTATAAATGACTCCAGAACCAAATAAAGTTGAGTTTGAAACATTAAAGCATATTAAGGTTTGCAAGTACATTTCTAAGTATAACCTTGCATTATCGCTAAAGGATTTAATACAAGGCAAATAAGCGTATCAACCATGGTGTTCAAATATAATTTTTGACTAAATTTAACATGTTTTTTCTCAGCGCGCATATTGTACTAATTGCAAGCATATTTTATCGGCTCACAGCTACAAAAATAGCATTGTTTGAATAGAAATGGGCACATTTTTCATAAATCTCAACCACGGTGTTCTGTAAAGTACAAAATTTTTCTCCAATCACAAACGGATTCTTAGCAACAAGTAAATCTTACCAAAACGGGAAAATTCTATTGCAACGTTTTGTTTAAGGTAATAGCTTCACATTCCCATAGCCGGCTCACGTTGCTATGTGGGGCTAACCATATTGAGCAGGGGCATGCAAGAGTTTTCGATGACTTACATGCAAGATTGTAAACTTTCTAGAGGGGCAAAATTACTCGATGGGTTCTAAGACTTTCTGCCCCCCAGATCAGTGCTTATTTTTTGTCTTTTAGCGTGAATCAAACGCAGGCAAACAATTGAGCGCGGAACAACTTGAACTATTACTTGATTTTACTATCACAGCAGTCACGCGTGCCCAAGAATATTTTGTTTCGTTAAGAAACAAAGTCGATTTTTGTCTGAATGTTGAAAACTTAAATTTGATTGTTACTGCGGGTAAGGTTGATTTGTTCGACTTGTATTTGAGTTGCCGACTTTTCCACGCATTCGTTAACCTGTAGAATACTCACAACCACTTTACCACCAGCCTCTAATTGTTGCACTATTCGGTTTGGCTACAACATTTGATAGTCAGGTTAAACAAAATGCGAAATATTGTACATGTGCTCATTTTGTTGACGTTGAATCTACGACAACTCGTCTTCCGCCAGCCACTTATTGACTGACAGCGTTCTAAGCCTAAACCTAAACTGAAGCATAATTATGGGTAGAAAATCTGTCAATTTGATGAGAGTTTCAGTTACAAGTTATCGGTCGGACGAGCAGTCGTAATACCGTGTACGCTTTAACTATGACTAAAACAAATTAAGAAGTTTTGTCGTAAAAGTGTTTTATTTCAATGGAATTCATTGCGCTTTACGACGCTAAATTTAAATTAACGCTTAAAAAGCAAAAGTAATGAATTTCATTAAGGCGCACACATTGGTCCTGGAGTTGCTGGCGTTGTCGGTGGACGGCAACCGCGATATGACCTGTACGGAGGGACTGTTGAAATTGCAAATCTGCTGTGTGAACAGCGTGGACACGGCCAAGTTCAGGTAAGCCTTTTTTTAAATTTCTAACGTCTGCAACAGAAATAAATTTTATCGTCGTCAGGCCCGTAGGCAGCTCACCTTGCCGGGGGGGGGGGCAAAAAATTTTCAGGTAGGGAATTCAAGGGTTTTCAGTGACTTACAAGCAAGACTGAATATCTTCTAGGGGGGCAAAAATTTTCCATGGGGGGGCTGAGCTCCTCTGGCACCCCTTGGCTATAGGCCCGATGGTCGTATGGGACACTATGGCTCTAGTGTGTTGTTACCGGCAAATGAGATCATACTGATGATTTCGTATATTTCTTGTAAACAATAATTCAGCCTCCGTCAAAAATCTCTCGTACGCTTATATCCAGGAGTGGCAAAGTAATTACGTTCAAATTCGCAGTGCTACTGATTAAAGAACGCATGTAAGTGTCTGTTCTTGTTTTAGGTTTCCGAAGACATATACAACGCGGTCCAAGCAAACAACTGCGAACAATCGTCAAAAAGGTTCATTTTTGGTTATGTCAAAACTATTGAACCTGGTCAACCTGATTCAAAACCACCAGTCGCGCAGCTTCATTCAGAACGCAAATCCCTTCGAGTCTACTCTGTTGCTTCTGTCGTCATTTGTAACCGACAGAAAAAAAATAACGGTGAAAAGTTTAATTTTTTGCAAACTTGTGCGTATTGTCAACAAACGTCCCTTCGAACACAAGATACTTGTGGTTCTTTGAAATTACCTCGGTCAAACAGATGTTCAGAATGCGCCTACGGTACACATTGACTTATTGTTACAATTATTGAATCTTATTTTGGTTAATTGTTGTTTTTTGTTTTCCGTACATGGATTATATGTTCGGCAGTTATATACTTTTTCCCTTGGAAGCTTACGTTTACGGATAATTCTAAACCGACATCTTAATTCAAGCTTATACCCAGCGTAGCCAAACGTTACAACCATGAGCGTAATTGTTGGCATAAAGTTTAAACGTATGTTAAGCTAAAATTATAAAATATGAAGGACTGTGGTAGGAAGTGAACCATAGCTTATTACTCTGTTTCTCATATAATCGATGTTGTTTTGTAATATTTGGCTATACATCAATTTATATCCAGGTCACTGGCGGATCCAGAAATGCCTGGTGGGGGGATACACATGTCATTATAACTTACGTTGGTTTTAACCCTGAAAAAATTTACACTCGGCAGCCGGTGGGCGGGAAGCATCTCATCCACCGCCCTCTGGATCCACCCTTGATCCAGGTGTTTCAAATCTTAACCAGCGTTGATTCAAAATTTTTCGCCAGCCAATAATTAGTTCTTGTACATTTTCTCCCACATTTTAGGTTACTGCATAGACAAACGCTTTTGCAAAACTTTTAGCAACCGCTTAGGCTTAGTCATTAGGAATCGATAAATCATTCCTTAAACCTAAACCTAAGATTGAGCGTAAACCTGGAGTATGTGTGTCCAAGAGCCCAATGTCATATTTTCAGATCTATCGTCTCAACATTCAACTTATCGAAGTCAGCCAACCGAGTCGCAGTCAGCCGAGTGTAGTAACGCGATTTTGTGTCAAAATCGTGCAATGTCTACGCCGCGCTGTATTCGTTGCCACGAGTCACCATGCAACTTGCGCTATTCACCGTATCAAACTGGATGCTGTCACCCTCAACAATCGCAAATCAATGATTATTTTCCGGCGTGCAACAAGCACTGTATCCTTGGAGCAGCTTCAACACAGTGCAACTTACGCAACTCGCACAGTTGTTACGCAACAACAAACACCGATCGCATTCGATCATGTTGCGTCGCAGATGCAACTCCGTGTTGCGACCGACTTGGCAACAACAACAACAACAACAACAACAACAACAATGGTAACAACGGCCACTGTCATGCATGCAAAGGTTGCAACAAATACGATCGACAATTGCAAAATATTGCACAATCAATATCGCAACATTGTTGCGGTTGTAAGTCGACATCAGTGTCACCGGGTCCATCTAAACGCAGCGATGGCAGTGTTATGTATCCGTTGACAGCGGCCAATAGTCAAACAAAACCAGGACGATTATCGTGTCCAGAAGGGTTCGTAGGCTGCAGTTCGCTCGATGGTGTCCGAATGCAATCACGACTGATTGCCAAACTACGACTAACTGAACCGTGTATTGGCGAAGAAGATGACAATGATGAGGATTGTACGCCGCTGCTGCAAGACGGAGCAAAGTTAGTACAGGTGTTTTTGGAGGCTTGAAGGAACGGGTTGCTTTCGGGCCCGTAGCCAGAACGGAATCCGGGGTTCGGCTCCGTTTTAATCAAATTAGCCCTTTTATAAAAGTTTCTGCGTTGCTTGTAAGTCGTCTGCTAACCTTGGATGCACCTCGTAAAATATTTTTAGGTACCCATCCTGCCAAGGTGACCTGGCTACGAATCTTGTTGCTTTTTGAATTAGATACGCTTATAAACTATGGGACAGATTGTACTGTAGGCATAGCTTAATGTTTGCACTGATATGAGTGAGTTATGAGTGATTATAACGAGCAAGTAACAATTTATAAATAGTCATCCGCGTTCAATATGGCTTGTCCGCAAGAATTGTTTTATTTAAACTTGCTTTCGATTTTGAATTTGCTCATATTACACTGTAAGCGTGAATGGCTTATCATGGATTATCACTTGAACGAATTCAGTAGTTGAACGTAAACTAATTCAGTATATTTGAATACCATTTCAATAGCGTATGGTTTGCCGCAAACCACTTTAGTCGAATACTTCACAGTTTCGCCGTTTGCGAATGACAATGATTTCTAGACGTTTAAACAGTTGTCTACAAGACTAATTATAATTATATTTTTCAGACAATCAAAACTCAGCTGTAGAACCAGCACCAACGAATGTATCAGCAAACACACGAAAACTTCGTGTCGTTGTTTTGAATTTCAATGCAACAATGTTGCGCAAGGATCAGCCGTTGCAAACATGGGCTACGACGAAAAGTTGTTGCCAACATCAACGCGACGCAACATTTACAAATCAGATAGCGCAAAATTTTGTTGCGATATTTCACAAAATTGTTCATGTTGCCGTTGCGTGCAACCATCGACCGATGCTGAAGTGCAACTGCCGCGATCTGCATCTGTTGCGGCACCGTGTCGGCCATCGTATTTACCGGTTTCATTGCAACAGCCTCAACAAGGATACTATCCACAAACCGAGACAGCGAATCGCCTTCAGCCACAAGGTCAACAAAATGGCCGACAACCACAAGCGTCAAAATTGACCACCACAGGTCTACTTTTTCCACTCCCAGAAGACCGGGTTTCGTCCGATGACGTCGTGTCACCTGCTGACGATAGCGTTGTAAACCGCAACAAACAGCTGAACGTTGATTCAACGCCAACTTCAATGTATACATCGTTGGCAACAACGACTCTGGAAACTCCAGCATCGATGAAAGATTCTATGATGGCTCAATGCGGTGAAAGTAGTCCTGAAACAGGTGGTTGGTGCGAAAAAAGTGCCTCGATTGCAGCAAAAACCCACGACAAACTGTCGACAGTCGATTTAGGTGCCAGTTGTGCGTTGATTAAACCCGAGTCGAACGTTTACTCTCGGCGTAGTACTTCGCGTACCCACGGCGAACACCGGTGGTCACTGATGGGGCCTCATTTCAAAAATTCAAATTTAATTACATGTTCAAGTACAGTTGAAGATTATAAATCTGGCTACGCCCAAGAATATTCAGATTTTTCGTCCGATAACGAAGCCGGTCGTTCAGAATTTCCTGCTGCTCGCAGTCCATTGTTAGGGCCTGATCATATGCCTCCACCGCCGGCGCCCCAGTCGCATTGTGACGCAGTTATTCAACAATCCATAATTGAACAATCCAATGTTTTTAATGTTGCAGGCCAGAATCAAACAGCCGGTAGTCAATTTGCTTCACTCCGTCAAACCAGAAACTTTAAAAAAACCAAATGTGACGATGACCAAATTCGTGCTGTTAACCGATTTCCAGCGACAGGCACATACGAGAAAATTGCACCTGGAAATATAACAAAGATGCCCCCGCGAGCGCATCAAACACGTATGACAGTTTCGTCGATATCTAGAGTCAGACGACTCCGACGCAAGGCTCGTCGAACTCTGGATTCTTCGCTGGCGATATTCAACAATCAGAACAGCAATAGTATCAACAGTAACGGCAACAACAACAACAACAACAACAATAATAATAATAATAATAATAATAATAATAATAATAATAATAATAATAATAAAAATCACAACAACAACAACCACAACAACAACAACAACCGAAATCTAGCAAGACGTGCATCAACAACTAGTTCAGAGTTTGAGTTCATCGGATACCAAAATCGGAGATCAGAAGTTTGCGAAGCTTCCGCTGTTGGCGCACCGCAAACCGCAACGAGTCTATTACAAAATTGGGCAGAATCTACTAAACTAAAGGCAGGACTGAACTTTGAAAGCAAACAGTCGAAATCGCATAATGAAGCGTATAAAATATTTGAGAAATGGGTTAGTTTGAACGCTAGCAAAGGATCCAATCAAGCAGTTAATCAGCACCAAATAAACGACATGATGCAGTATTACGAACAATTGTCTCGATCGAGTGCAAAATTGAAAGAACAGGGCATTACAGAGTTTGGAAGCGAACGACCGCAACGCATACTGCAAGATCAACTGGTAGAGTTTGAAAATGACAGAAATATCAAATATAGCTCAAAATTAGATGCTAAAACTCATGAACTCGCTTCAAACCAGCTGAATTCTTCGCAAGAACCTGTCGAATGTCAAAACACAAAGCGAAAAGACACACCACAACCTTTGAACGAATGTGAAAAGAATGTATTTATAGAAAACAATGAAAACTCGATTGTAAATCTGGCACCAGTGAAACTAAACAGTACTACACTGTTAGACACCATTGATTACATTGACAGAAATAGCGTATGCTCAGAACCCATGCATTCTGACGTTGAGTCTCCAACTACACAAGGGGTTTCGTGTAAATGCATCGTCAGTGGCGTTAATAAGTCATTGGTTCTGCGATCTACTCACTGTGACAATGCAAGTGAAGCTAGTATTAGCCAAGATTCAAACCAAAATTGCAAATTTCAACCAACTCATGACCGTGAGCGTTGCGGCTTAAGCCAAGCATCAGCTGTTGACGCAATAGCCGGATTTACTCGTTCAATTGAACTAATGATGAAAAATTTAAACAGCTCAAATTTGAATGAACCTATTTCGCAACTTTGCAATAATTTTAATGGCCAAGTTGTCTCTGGTGATGCTTGTTTCGGCTTGCCATCGGTCGATTTGAAGCATAGTTGGAACGGCACACAACAGAAAATAGCGTCTGATGACCGTATGCTGTTGCCCCTTGTCTGCAGCGAAGTGGTGCAAAAATCAAAGCAATCCAAACTGTTCGATAGCAGCAACGATGAATCCGAAGTTCGAAAACCGACAAAACCGTTTCGTCGAAATGCTCCAAAATTTCGCGAAGCGTATGCCAACACAATTGGATTGATGCAGGAATCTTCGATAGAAAATACAACAAATTGTCAAAATATTGTTCCTCTAAATGCTGATGTTTGCACTATTCTATCGCAACAATCAACCGGTATCGGTCACAACCTGCTACCAATGACAAAAAGTCAACAGCTGAATTATTACAACAGCACAAATTACGGTTTGTCAAATTCGAACAGCTCCGGTGCCGCTTGCATACAAACATCTTCAGCATCTCATTTCATCGCATCTGCAGAAGGTAACAAAGCAGAAAACTTCGGACAATTTTCTCGGTCACATGTCAATCAACCAAACTTTGATCCCACCTTCGATTTGAAAAAACCAGAAGACAAAAATATTTATTCAGCAATAGCACATTCTGGGTCAAACATACGGCCTGACTCGTTAAGTATTCCGATCGGTACAGCCAAAGGTAGCATGCTGTCAGAAACTGAAGAAAGTGTTTCATCGTGGGGTGGCGGATCAAGCATGTCTCCAGAAACTCGCATGCTAGCGAGACCACGGCTTTTGATTCCAGGATATAACTTATCGCTGACATCAATTAATTCTGAAAAGCAATCTGGTGCATTGGGGCGAACAGATATCGAGTTACAGTACCGTAACGCAAATAAATATACGTTTTCTGACTGCGCGAACCTGAGACTCAACGAACAAATGTTGTTGCAAAAGCTGGTCGGCAAATGTTCAAAAGACGACGGGTTTCTACCTCAAATGGGCCCAAATGCAAGCGGTTTGAATTTAGGTTCGGCGATGAAGCTGACCAATCCATTGCAATCGCTGGAATACTTAGGTTAGTTTCCAATATATTTTGCTGTGGCAGTATAAATTACCAAGCATTTTCTTAATTAATTTTATCATAAGGGCATACAGGGGTGTTCTTTGACTTGCAAGCAAGGTTGAAATATGTCTACGGGGACCAAAATTTTTCCAGGGGGAGACTCGCTGATCCGAAACCGTAAAGTGCGCTTGACCTTTAACCCATTGGCTACACACATCAAACATACTGACTTGGTTTTAAGATCCTGTACTGTGGTAGGTAGTTTGCTTAATTTTAAGGTCTCGTGTTACACTACATTACATAAAATGCAATTCTTCATTGTAGGAATTGACACGGGCAACGAAGCGGATATAGACAGTATTTCGTCGCGTTGTAGCAGTCACATATTTGACGATTACTCTGTGAAACCAGGAACAAGTTTGGGACCAGAATGGCATAACGCGTCACCTGAATGCTTTCATTCACTGGCTGAAAGGGCCAGGCTACCGTTTAAATTACCTTACATTTCGAACAATAACAATTACAACCGTTCAAGATTGTCATCATTCGATTCAAAACAACTTGCTCTCGGTATTGGAAGCTATAAGTTCCCACGGTTTGCTACCGGATCGACGACTTCTGTACGTTTAGAACACCTCCGAGAAGAAGCGGTGGCCCCGCTGAGCGCAGCACATTTAGCCCAACGATCAACCAATAATATTTCACGAAGTTGCGATCAAACTAGCGCTCAAGCTGCGTACGTTTCTGAGTACGATAATTTACACAAATCGTCACAGCACACGTTTGACGGTTTACAGCAAAACCGCAACAATTTGAATCTGAATACTCGTTTAGACCTTGCAATGTTCGAGTACGACGAGCGAAGTGTGAAAGATAATTTGCGTCAAGTGACAGCTGATATACAACAAAGTTTCGGTGCAGCGGTGTTGGCTGGTGTCAATATCGCAAACAGTCACAGTTACTCACCTTCGACCGGATCCGAATCGGACAAATGATTTGACTACAATTGAAGCTACGACGAGGTCGCGCGGAACTCGTGGACCATTTCGTCTACTCCGGCTTGGTAAAATTTTACTTGGTTCATCAAAGGATCGGCTTCCTTACGCAATATTAATAGCTGCAGAGTGGAACTTGATTTTTGCTTTATTTAGGGTTGCTGGTATATGACTATGGAAGCATGCGTTGAGACTTTAGATAAATTGATTATGTCGAATTAACCATTTTAGATTATTGCACACGCTGTGCAATGTGGGGGTAAGCACTCTCGTAAACCGCCCTAAAGTGCGTCGGTCGAATTGGAAGAAAGAACGTTGTGAATAATCCCAAAATTAAATATTATTCTGGTAATTTCATATCAAACAGGCATTTTTTAACAGTTAAATGTATTTCAGTAAGGCTAATCATTTCGTTACGGTAAACATAGCATAATTTTACAGTGCCTTGAACGCCAAACGTGGGATTAGGCTGAATAACTCTGTGGTTCCCTTGTGGTCTGTGTTGAGCCTGAAGGAATCGTAAGCCTTGGTGGATTATAGACAGGGGCTCTTCGATTTAGTGGTCTCTGTGACTCACACGAGGGCCTGGCCCAGTGCGGTGTAGCCTCGGCGTGGACGCTAAGTTGTGCATGGCATCAAAATACTATTAGCAGTCAGCCTGGTAGTCATGACATATGTCAAAAAGTTGATCTACAACTTTTTTTTCTACGTTTTCTTAATAAATGCAGTGTGGTCTGTTTACAATTACTATTGACTTGAGGGCTCTAAATTAGCACAACACATGCTCAACAAGAAATTTGTCAGGTACTTAAAACGTAACTGGAAAATATAGAATTCAAAAAGTACAACGCTTAACATATGGTATGCGCTTGAATTTTCCTCTTTTCAATTTTTCCGAGCCGAATTTCACACTCCAATTACTCTCAGCACTAGACTTAAATCTATCAATAGTCGCCTTTCTACCAAAGGCCATAAAACGTTTGGGCTTAAATTTTTGACTTTTTTCGTTTTCTGTGCCGAATGGCACATCCCAGGTTTTATCAGCCAAACGAACCAAACTTTTCCGTTTATACTGAACCCAGACAAAAAGTATTCGTTTGGATTTTCCGTTTTTTTCCCAGCAAAACCTATGCTCTGATTTTGTCTACCAAAGTAGCGGAAAGCGTAGTCTACAAGCAGAAGTGACAAGGGGCACTCCTTGGGTATTGATTTTCTGTCTTGAAAGTAATAAACACTCTTGTTGTGCTATACATTTGCCGTGGCAGATTTAGCAAAAATGTTATAAAAGTATTGGTTTAAAAATAAACCTCGCGAGCGAAGCGAACAAGACGTTTGACGTAAACTTTGGCGTTTAGTTGATGTTTCGTAAGCAGTCTGACATGTATAGAATAAGAATACCAGCGTCAGATACCTATATGAAACAATAGATCAACGGAAATGCGCCATGAAACATGACGCTACAAGTGATGGGTATCGGATATTTTATCATATCCTGATATCGAGCAATTGTTGCTTGATATCTGCCGGATATCCGGATATCCGAAATAAAATTTTCTATTTCAGATATTCGAAACTCTATTTTGCGTTTTTTTGTTTCTAAACCTCAATTTTGGTTTCTTAAGCTCCTGTTTGAACTTAATTTTCTATTTCGGATAGCCGAAACTTGATTTTGCGTTTTTTCTGGTTTCTGAACCTCAATTTTCTTCTGTCAAATTTTAACGTGTTGCTCTATGGGAAGCACCCTGACCAAAAAGCTGATTGCTAAAAACAAACAATTCATAAAATTGTTTTTATTATGCAACTACATCAATAGTACTGAGTACTTGGTTTAGAAGATTGCTACTGGCTAAGAAGTACTTGCGTTGGCCACCTGATATTGAGTTGATTTGGTTTGTCTCCGATTTTACCGAATGTCGCCCTTCCCTCGAAATATATATAAAAGATCCGTTTTACGTTCTAAGAAAGAAAGAATCAAATTAAAATATACGCTAAATCGTACAAACGTAATTCCATGTTACTTTTTGGGGTGCCCCGCTTTCAGCGGCGGATTCAGAAATGTCTGACGGGGGCAGGCTCGTAAATCCTTGGAACGCAATTTTTCACCAAAAAATTTTCTGAGGGAAAAGTTGAAAGGCTGGACGACCTTAGCATTTTATTACAAAAAATTTCTGACGAGGGGCGTAGGCCCGCCCGCTCCTCTCTAGATCCGCTAGTGCCCGCCTTCTAACTAGATTTCAATAGACTCGACTTAAATTTTCTACTATTTTTTGCTTGCGCTTACGCTAAGCTTTGTTTATACTTGTTTTTAGTACGCTAAGGAGGCTTAAACTTAGGAATATGCTTTGGTTGTCACACTGTTAAAAGTAATATTTGTTCATTTCAAGGCCCGCTCTAGTCTAAATATATCGGACCATAATGCCGATTTGGCTCCTTATAAACCTACCAATGAGAATTTCAATTAAATTCAACATTTAAGGACTTGAATATATACTTTCACTTTTTGTGGATTAAAAGCTCAAAAATATTACCAGTTTCTCGCAATCGTTGATTAATCTGCTAACCAAAGTGTTCATTGAGCACCATTAACTTAGACGTAAAGCTATAAGAAAATGTCGACTTTTAAGTTTAAATCGAACTTAAGTTAAAGTCTCTGCAACTCAGCCATTATATAAATTTTACAATATTAAACCATCAATGTAGGCGTCTCTGCATTAAATTTCATCAACAAGTGTTAAAAACAAGCATTTCGCAACGAACGCTTACCTCTTTCAAACAAAGTATAATGGATTATAGTAGCATTGCGTATTCTAATGCGACATCTTTTTTCGATCATACATAATTAAGTTGTTGTTTACCTTGAGACACTGCGAAAAGCCATTAATTTTTTTCGTTTCAACCTCATTTTCATTCGTTTTATGCATTCTGTTTTTGTTTTAAACAAATATAATGGCTTCACAACTTACCAGTCAGTCAGTCCTTGACTGATGTTTATTATTAATAGAAGTATACGAACGCCAGTTGCAGCATACGGTTCAACCGTAGGTGGAGCAAACCCTAAGAGTCAGAGGTCACAAAAAAATGTTGCCGGAGCTGAAACTGAAGCTGGAAATGTTGTAAAACTCGGTCATAGTAGCATTAAACGTTGAATTTGCAAGTTTAAAAAATCAACCGTAAGCTTCGTTTATATGAAATCTTTGCAATTGAACCTTTTAAAATTGCCCAAACATAGGAAATAATGGTACAACTTTTATAAAACTATGAAAAGGTTTCGTGGTATTCCGAAATTGTGCCGGAACCTCCAGCAGAAATTCCACCGAAGTCGAAATGTGGTATACTAAGTTAAGAATATATATACACTGCAAAAAATGGTGAGTCAAATTGACTCCCTCCGAAATAGGCTCAACGGGACTACACAAACTGAGTCAAATTCGACTCCGCCAGAGTCAAACGTGCGACTCAGTGAGCCGAATTTGGCTCTGGCGGAGTCGAATTTGACTCAGTTTGTGTAGTCCCGTAGAGCCTATTTCGGAGAGAGTCAATTTGACTCACCATTTTTGCAGTGTAGTTACTTGTTTCATCTCTTTTTCACTCCAAATGACTTAAGTTTGAATGAATAATTTTGTGAAATCGACTGCCAATTTTGAAAGTTTCATCTTAACTTTGATAACATTGGCGTTGTTCGACGTGCGTTCGTGCCGTACATCGGGTACAGTTTTAGGTTCTAAACCGCAACTGCAAATATTAACCCCGTTCTGTTTACTTTTGCACTGTTGCTTTAGTTTTTCGTTAAAACCATACGTTATATATGGTTCTTAACATGTGTTTTCTTTATCCGTATGCTACTTCTGTTTTATGCCTAAAACTTTGATTACCACTTTAAAACAGCAAACGTGGCTTTTCCTGGGTGGGCTTTAACAATATGAAAGTACCAGGAACCATGTATAGAACAGGGTCGGATCGTTTTCCGCCGGGGCTGTAATAGAATCAGTTTAAGGTTTAGACTAACTTTTTTGCTTAGGCTTAGGCTTAGGCATAGGCTTAGGAATAGGCTCATCCTTACGCTTAGACTTAGGCTTACGCTTAGGCTTTAGGCTTAGGCTAAGGCTTAGGCTTTGGCTTAGGAATAGGCTCATCCTCCCGCTTAAGTTTAGGCTTTAGGCTTTAGGCTTAGGAATACGTTTATACTACTGTTCCGGCCCTGTTCTATATATGGACCTAAGCCAGTACCAGCCTGTTTCAATCGTTAATTGCAAAGGTCAAAAGATCAAAGTAAGCGCAGTTTAAAAATTAAATACTAAAAATGACCAACATAAAACTGTCCGAACATCTAAAGCAACCATTTGAGTGCTAAATATAAGACACAACTAATAAATGTTAACAAAATATACGGTGGAATAAGCCGAAACTATTAACTTCTTGAGCGACCGGAAGTGAAAAATACCAGATCCGGAAGCGAAGCCAGAGATGACGCGAAATTAAGTATAGTTTAAACAAGCGGATATCACTTGTCAAAGAATTGGTTTTAGGGGTTTATTTTTAAAGATATCCAGACAGTTTATAATAGTCTTTGTAAAAAAATTATAAAACATTTCACTATCGAAATTGTCAGAATTTCCGACAAAAATTCTACCGGAACCAGAGGTCCATTTTTTGCCGTAGCCTAAGCCGGAGGCAGACCTCCAGTATCCTGCGTTTTGCAGGATATAAATTTGTTCTTTGATAACTTTGATATAAGCCAGATAATTCAAAGACTTGACAGGTGCTAAATATTGCGTAAATACTCAGTAATTTTGCGAATTAAAAACGTTTTAGTAGGAAGTTTTACCATGAAGAAACTTAATTATAGCGTTCCGAGCAATATTAAATTGCGTGCTTCAGACGGGTTTCGTTTGATATGTTTCCAAAAACATTTGCGTAGGTATAATACGTTGTTTTTGTTGCCAAGACAATTTTCATGCGCGTGTGATAAATCCAGATTTCAATAGGACTTCTATTACTGTATTGACCCGAATAAGAGGGAGAGGGATCATAAGAAGGGGGTCACCATTTTGAGTCCAAATCATTTGGAGTCCGTATCCCTAATAAGAGTCCGTAAATGTCAAATAACTCTAACTGTAGCGCATAAATAACTCCAGGACCAAATAACTTGAATTCGAAACTTTAAAGCGTACTTAAATTTTGAAAGTACATTCCTAAGTATAACCTTGTATTATCGCTCAAGCTATTGATACAAGACAAATAAACTTTAAATCAACGGATAATTGCAGTACCGGATATATATCAGCAACGTGGGGCAGCGGAGCACGGGTTAAAAATAAATAACAGTCTGTAACCGAATAGCTAGGGGGGTTCCCTCTGGAGAGGCCAAATAAATATCAGTCCCCCTCTTATTCGGAGCACTACAGTACACAGATCGAAGTCGAGTCGTTTCGCTCATTCTGCCAGTCATAATTCGTTCAAAATGATACGATTTTGAACCATTTTCGTATATGAGCTTTGCATGACCTCTCCTAATCTTTAATACTTAGTCATATTTGAATTTTATGAAATTGAATTATTTCTTGAGACAGGCGCATCTAAGATCAGAGGCGGAACGTTATTCTGTGGGACTGCAATAGAGTATTAAGCTGTATACTATTTTTTGCTTATAGGCTTTGGCGTAAGCTTAGGTTTAGGTATAAAGTCATTCTTACGCTTAGGCTTAGTAGGCTTAGGCTTACGAATAAGCTTATAATACTGTTCAACCCCTGTTCTTTAAATTGGCCATACTTATGATGCTGTGAAATTATACATTTAGCAAAATTTTTCAAAATTTTGTGTTTGTCTAAATAACACGCGTTAAGTTATTTAGATTTGCCTACATTGTGAGAAGTGTAGAGTTTGCACTTTACTTTGGTAACCACGAACTTAATAACTCGTTCTCCAGAGTATCAACCCATTTGAATTAAGTTAGCTTATGTTACATTAAATGTTTGTGTCCGTTGAAGTGGATTCGGTAATTTTTTACCGTTAAGCTTTCAATCTATTGATTGTATTAGCAACTCTGTGAGCCACAAATACTTATACTAAATTTTAGGAACTTGCATTAAGAGAACTAAATCAGTTTTTTAGAGTATCTGATATGACTAAAATGTACTGCATAAGCATCGTAACAGTGATCACATTTGTTGCTGTCTTATCACAAGTCGGTTCATCGTTGTTTTTAACGACAGACGAAGTTCGTACGTGTGGTCAACATTTAGCTAATCGATTCGCTAAAATTTGCACCAGTTGCGAATCCAATGCTGCATCAAATACCAGAGCGTTAAGATCAGGTAATTTCATCTTTCGGGTTTTTTCAATACTGGAGTGAGCCGAATAAGAGAGGGGGGAATGATATTTATTTGGCCTCTCCAGTGGGTAAGCCCCCCTTGATATTCGGTTACGGACTGTTATTTATTTTTAATGCACGCAATTCGGTTAAAAACAGTTAATACTTGAAATGCTTTCGAAGACTGAAGTTTACTTCTGAAACATCTCAAGCGTTTTGCTAACATTTTCTACAGGGTGAACAAACAATTTGAATGCCAAATTTTCTAAATTTAGCAAAAATTGCAACTAAACTTCAACGTTGCCGTTAAAGCGTAAAAAGCGATAATTTTTTAATTTGATAAATACTGTTTCAGACAAGAGCCGATTGCCGAATCGCTTCACGCAACAGGAAAGACCGTACCAGTACAGCAACCGTAACAATGAGAAGTTTGTTGATCAAACGCCCGAAGGAAATGTTCCACGATTTCGTAATAACATCGGCAACATTATACACCGCAATCATGGATACTCTTATACCTCAAAGCGACAAAAACAAACCACACCATTTAGCAAAGAAGTAACGTCAGATTTGGTAAAATCATGCTGCATAAATCCATGCACTGTCGATTATTTGAAACGTCTTTGCGATCATACCTGTTTGAATTATTGAATGCGCGATAAATCTGAAAAACAAATTGGTTAATGTATACAACAGGGCCGTAACAAAGCAAAAAAAATAGTCTAAAACATACGCGTACTCTATTGTAGTCTCGCAGAAAAACGTTGCGTCCGTGATCTTTACATGGGACCATGTTTGCACGCATCTTATTGTTTTACAGCATAATGTTTATATTAGTAATTATAAAGTACAAAAATATTGGCATTTCGACATCTACATGTTTAGGTTTAAAAACATCGCTCAAACTTAAACGCCCTTCGAAACTGTGGTTCGCGATTGTTTTAAAAACAGCACTATAATATCACAAATTACTGTGTAAAAGGTTGCATAACTAATTTAATTTAAGCTTAACTTTTGGCCTGTAGTCTCAGCATGGGCGTAGCCAGGATTTTTGTTGGGGGGGGGGGGGGGCACACGAATACTTTAAATATATAGTATGTTAATCAATTTTCATCAATTTGCATGTGCACAAGGGTGCAAACCGGAACTGGGTTATACCGGAATTGGAATCCAAACTACAAGTTTGGTGACAAATATATAATTTGTATAGCAAATATATTAATTTAGGGCATCTGGTAGCTGGCAACAAAAATTGCAAAACCTATGCAAAATATTATTCTTAACACTTGAGCCTAACCGGCCAGCGGGGCATCGCTAAAAATAACATGGGCTGATGTTTGTACGATTAAGCTTAAGCATATTTAAATGTTGCTCTTAGTTCTTGAAACGTAAACCGTCTCATGTATATAAAGTTCGAGGGAAAGGTGACATTCGGTAGAATCTCTGTTGCAGTGGTTTAAATCACACGGAGACAAACCAAATCAACTCATTCACAAGGTCGGCGTTAAGATAGTCGGCCACCCAAACAGGTCCAAGAAAGCACACAATAAAATGTTTTACAACTCTATAAACCTCGTGGTCAGTGCAAAAAATTTTCAGTTTGCCAAAATGGAGCACCCCAAAGGTCGGTCCCGCAATAGGGGTGCTGGGGACGCTTCTGTCGGCAATGCTTATTCAGGTTGTCAACGCAAGTATTTATTAGTCAGTAGCAATCTTTTAGACCAAAAGTTTTGGTTATCCGAAGCAGAAATTTAATTACGGATATCCGGATAAATATTCATTAAAATTTGAAGGAAATCGGGATATGGAAAATATCCGATGTCATCACTACCTAACATAGCAGTTTAAAGATGTTATTTCTTGCCTTTTTATATGAAAAATCACCCTTACCTGATCCAGGATAATGCAACGAATTACCGTTATTGGCAAACAGCGACATAAAATGAAGTTCACAATACTGCGTACGTTGATTATACAACAGTTTTGATCAAAACACAATACAAAAACAGTCACTACACACAAAAACGCATGGGAAAATAATTTTTGGTACACATATCGCTAAAGCAGTGTCGGTTCAGTTAATAGGAAAACATCAACAACTAGTATGTGGGAGTGAAACGCTCAGGACATCATAATATCAATTTATTCAGAAATGAAATTTTTTCAAAGCTATTGAGGGACCCATTTACCCCTTGCCTCCCCCTTTTGGCTACGCCCTTGAATCTTAGCTAACTTTCTTACATTCTAATAAAACAAAAGTATGTTATGCAAGTTTGTTTTATGCTTGAAAATAAAGTAGCTTACGTTTAGTTTAAAATTCTAATTTAGTATGTTCAGATATTAGAGTTTTAGTTAAGTTAATAGAAACTGTACTTAACCTATGATATAAGTTTGCCTAAGTCTAACGTTTTAACTATTTCCATAGACATTAACTTCTATTGTGTCGGCAGTGGAAGGCCTAAAAACATTTTTGTTCACGTTGAGTTAATAATGAAATGCTTTAAAATTTATTGAGTTTCTGAAGAAAAAACCTTGAACAAAAAATGTTCTGATCACTGCTTCAACAACCTAATAGCCTCGGTTGTTTTTTTCAGTGCTAGGTTTAGGTTTACAATAATTCTTGAGATAACCCAATTAGCCAGGAATACTTGATAATCACAACACTTAATAAGCCTGAGAACTTTCAATCTGCGTGAGCTTACAGCTAAAAGGGTTTATAATTGTTCGTACTCTATCGTTCGCAATATGTAATTATTCGATTTAAAAGACAAGAAAAATTGACCTGCTATCTGCGGCAACTTGTAGATAAAAAATTACGACTTCACTCCATGGAAGATGTCTATCACCGGCAACTGCTGTGGCAGAAAATTGACCCCCGGCACCAATTGAGTTTGTGTTGGAAACTCCAATATTGTCGGCTGTGAAATTTTCCACAGTTGTAAAAAAATTTTATCATCAGGTGCGTTTGGCTTTAACTACTGGTACAGTTTTGAGGAAAAAGTCTAAATTTTGTAAAAATAAGCATAAAACTATAATATTTAGACATACTTGACAGATGTTTGCTAAAATTAGGAAATAAATCGTTAGTTTAACTGTCTAAAATTACGTCTCATCTCGACTTGACTTCTGGCTACGGTATGTTTTGTCGACCTCCGGCTTTGGGTCCGGTATTTTGCACGTCCGGTCGCACTCTACTTCACATGGATAGGCCGTGCAATCAAATACTGAAGAATGTTGCGTTTTTCGGCTGCGCGCTCAAATAAACACAATTTTTTGCTCGCTTTGCAGTCCGTGCTATTCAATATCGAGATTTCTGTAACTATTCATACAGCATGAAAACATGTTAGACATGCTTTTAATGGTTCGTATGCAATATATGCAATGTACATTGTATAGTATTCTTGTTGACAGCATACGGTCGGCACATATAGTCGACGAAAAAAACTGGCAATGATTTGGGACGGCGCCAAATCAGTTATTTGATCGTTCGCTAGCCGATCGTTTGACTGCTGAACTATTAACACCACTGCACCAACTCAACAAGATCGCGTAAATTTGATGTAATTTGTCTAACTTTTTGACAAAAATTTTTTTGGGTCAGGGGAGGTTATGAGAAGCTCAAATATGCAAAAAATTTTCAAAATCCAACCATTTTTGGGCAAACGCGGGTTGGGGGATAACGGAAAAGACCGATAACATTGCAGTACACTCAAAATTAATTGTCTTGTATTTTAGAAATATTGTCTGAAACTTAAGGCAATTATGTCTTAATACAAACTTTAGACATATACGTCTTGAATTCCGGACTTTTATTTCTTAAATTATTCGTGTGTCTGAAATTTTTGTTTCGTAAACGAATAAGAGAAATATTTCTGTAATATAAGACAAATATTTCTGAAACATAAGACAAATTATGCCTGAAGTACTGTATTGACCCGAATACTAGGGGAAGGGGTAAATAGGGGGTCCCCATTTCGAGTTGGAATCAATTGGAGTCCGTATTTCTAATAAGAGTCCGTAAGGGGATAGAGTCCCTAAACCCTAATTAGAGTCCATAAATGTCAAATAACCCTAATTGTAGTGCATAAATGACTCCTGGATCAAATTGTAGGGATGCCTCTGGGTGCGCGCTCTTGAGGTTATGGTATTCTGCAAAATTTGCCCGGTTATCGCGGAGCGATTCTGCTTTGGGTCACAGCTGCTGGCAGTTATTACATTTGAGATGCGGTGCGGACGTCTACCCCGTGGACGCTAGAAAGTGGCACGGGGTCAGGCGCTCCTCGAGCATTTATTTCAGCAGCTGGAAATCTCAGATTCTGAGCGTGAGCAGCCTGCGCAGTGTATCTGAACAGACACCCACCTCATGTAAACCTCTTGCTACCCTAACTTAATTATTCTTTCATACTGTTTCTTTCCCCCTCCGGTTCCTTGTTTATTTTGGTTTACCAATTGCAATGTTGTTGCTCTTGTTGTTGTCGTTGTTTTTGTTTTTGTTGTTGTTGTTGTTGCTTTCGCTCCGAATTCGAAAATTTTCGACCATAACTACCTGGCCGGTTTTCAGAAATTTATGCTAATTTTACAAAATTTTAGGAAGCTTATGCAAATAAGCTTCTAATTATGCAAATTTGGTTTAGCCATCCGGCAGGGTATAAAAGCTGCTGCCGATTCTACAATTTAGGCATTCAGTTTATTTTTGTGTTCAGGTTGCCAGTATGGCACATAAATTTTGCGGATGCCTTCTAAGCGTAATTTTCATGTCTTTGTTTTACAGTTTTCACTCGCCGATGTGGCCGGCTTCGAGCACAGAAGTCGGCTACGCTAAATTTTCATTTTGTCAAGATGTTCTCTCGCGTACCGGTGGCCGGAGGTGTCAACGGTACCAGGAAATCTGCCGAAAAAGTTTTAACATGTTCAATCTGCATTATTTTTCAATAATAAAACATAGGTGTCGAGTTTATATGGGTAAACCCTCATCTTTTTTTGGGAGCTCCTAAATTGTTTGCTGCAGCTTTAACGTTGAGATTGTTTTTTTACCCTAATTAACCAGTTTTGTTCGTTCTTGACGCGTCAATCCCCGCTGGACGGGGCTGTTTTTGTTGACTCCGACTCGGACTGGCTCGATTCGCGACCGAGCGAGTCCGAGTTAGAATATGTTGTTATTGTCCGGACTGGGAAAGGGTGTTTTTCTTTTTCTTTTTCTTTTTTCCGGTTGATTTTTGGATCCAGGGAGTTTCGAATGTTCTGTGTAAGTAAAATTTCTACAGCCTTAAAAATAGGCGGCGCGGGTCCCGTTTTTCTTTTTCCTTTTTGACCAGATCCTTTTTACCAAGAATTTATTTTTCCCCGCGCTCCGAATTTTGCCTGCCCACCGGATGGCGAGGGAGTCTCGCCACGGTGGTCAGAAGTTTTAACCAGGGGCAGGAATGCGCAAGGATATGAGTCTCCTAGTTCCGAATTTTGTTTTATTGCAGTCCAGCCATGTATTTGGCTGGCCGGTTTTTAGTAGGTTAAAAATTTACTAATTTCTTAACCCAGAAATGGGTCCGGTGATGACGGATAAGGATTGAGAATGCAAGTGCACTCCAGACCTGGGCGCGGAAATCCTATCCCGAACACGGCTAAGCCAGCGTAGCTAAGCCGATTCTACAAGTTTTGCCATCGCACAATCATAAGATTGGGATCGCCAAGGATAGGTGGCTTATGCTTAGGTGCAGGGTCCCAACCTTATACAAATAACTTCAATTCGAAAATTTAGCGTACTTAAATTTTGAAAGTACATTCCAAAGTATAACCATGTATTATCCCTCAAGCTATTGACATAAGACAAATAAACGTTTAATTCAACGGATAGTTGCAGTACCGGATATATATCCGTAACGAACAGCGGTGGAGCGTGGGTTAAAAATAAATAACAGCCTGTAACCGAATAACAAGGGAGGTACCCTCTGGAGAGGCCCAATAAATATCAGTCCCCCCCTTATTCGGGTCACTACAGTACAAGACAAATGTTTTCAAAGGACACGACTCAAAAATTGAGGGCTAAAGCTCAGCCAAATGCTTTTATATTACAACCTAAGATACGTCCAAGACGTAAAATTAGGTTGGGGGGGCCTGAGCTCAATCCAAAATAACTTCCAAATTCGATATTTATATACACGCTTAAGAATATAAACGGAACAACTTTTTACACACACCTAAATAAGAAAATTAATTGTTAAATCTAAAGAGTATGATGACTGTTTCTTGAAAGAAAAAAATTTATCTTATAAACTGGCAATAGTAATTTGTTGAATACAAGACATTTATGTTTTAATCATTTTTGACACCAGACAATAATTTTTTGACAATTTAAAAGAAAGTAAATGTCTTGAAATTTCAAGACAATTTATTTTGTGTGTACTTAGTTTGTTAGATTTTCATTACAAGTTAAATATTATTAAGCATGTTTTGAAGATTTCTAGCCTCTGCATTTCAACCAGTGGCGTGCTTAATGATGTCGTACCTCCAAATTTAAAGGGGCCCCTCGCACCCAAAAAGACATTCACAAAGTTTCAAAATTTGAAAATTTTTGCAGTAAACGTTTAATCAGTCTCTTAATGGTAAAGTTAACCTGCGTCGTGTCTCTTCCGGTCGCTCACGCTCGCGAGCATAAATCCGTCTGACAGAAACTTGAACATTTCACGATTATGAGGGTCAGTGACAATCTCTCACACTTGACACGTCTCCGATTTAAACAGTTCCGCAAGCCCAGTAAAAACGCTTCATCGTGAAATGACCACGCAAAGCTGAAAAAGCAAGTAACTTGGACAACCTTTAAAACCGATACGAACGAAGTTCTCTTGAACCTGTGAACCACGACCGTGAGCGGCTAAAGATGAAATCAAGTCTGTATCAGGAAATTTCAACTGTCTCATGGGTCCGATTTATTATAGATTGCAGTTTTCGTTGCCGTTTTGTTATAAGAATATTCCCATATTCGTATTGGCGTATGGAACGTAAGCAAAGTGATACATGCAATACCTGTCGATTGACTTTATGTTTAACGTTTATGGACTGTGTTGTTGTTGTAAAAAAGAAAAAATATTGAGCAGGGTGCAAACAAAAATTCTGATTTCTGTTTGAAGTTCGATTCCAAGCCCAATCTAATCGAGTTCTGTTTTGCTACCTGTAGGCTGATTTCATTGTGTGCTAATCACCGTTATAGATATGCAAGAAACCATATATTTCTGGAAATTTGAAGTATAAAGATTCACTTTAGAATAAAGATACTGATATGATGAGAGACATAATTTTTGGCCGATTTGAAAATTTCATTACTTTTTTAGTAGTAAACACTACACAAAATCGTACAAAATGTTTCTGCTTTCTATCAATTTGCTATTAACGCTTTAGTGTAATCGTATAACAAACGTTGAAACTTTCTTTGTAATAGACTAATTTTTTGCTTGGTTTAGGCTTAGGCTTAGACTTAGGCATAGGAATATGCTTTTAATACTGTTCCGCCCCTGTTCTTTACATTGGGCTGGATTCTTATTAGCTATACGGACTCCTATTGATTGGGGCTCAAAATGGAGACCCCCTCTTATTACCCTCCTCTTATTCGGGTCACTACAGTAAAAGAAATGAAAATTGCTTTACATTATTTTAGCGACCGTTGCGAGATATGAATTTGGTCAAAACGGTTAATTATGGCTCGCCATAGAACCCCTTTGAAATATAACAGATTAAAATGTACGAAAGAATGAATTTGGACAACGGTGTTGTCATGTGTAACGATCGGAACACTGTTATGTCTCTTATGACGGTTCGGGAATTATGAGAACCTCAAAATATCGTGAAAAGATGTTAATAGTTTTTTTATATTTTTTATTGGAAGAAAAAACAAGAAACTACATAGCAAACATAACGCGGTTATTATTACCAACACGTTTTATTTTTCGACATCTGTTGATTTAAGCACATTTATGGTCCACACTTTTGATTAGAATTTTACGCAGATTCAACGTTTCGTTGAACAATTAAATGCAAACTCTAAAACACTCATAACTCGTCTTGATCCGTATGAGCAATTCTGCAAGTAATAGCGGTTGTCACAGTTGTGTTAGTGGTTAATTAACTGTCATTGTTTCTAAAATGTTAATTTGCATTTTTTTCAAATTGATTCTTGTTTCTCTGACGCAATAAATGCGCAGTGACAGTTGAATGACGCGATAAATGCGCTGAGATAGTTGAATTGATGGCGCTAAATACTTGAATTTTAAAGCTTTCTATTGTACAACAAAGATTATCTGCGGTCAGTAGGCTTAGGCTTAGTTTCAGGTTTATCCTTACGCTTAGGTTTAGGCTTAGGCTTAAGCTTTAGTCCAAGGCTTAAACTTTAGGCTTTCTATTCAGAGGGTGTTAACTATCTGGTTCACTGTTAATAAGGAATCTACGACAATTCGTTGCCCGACAGCTTGTGGACCGACATTTTGTCGGCCGACATCTCGTCGATCACGACAACTCGCCGACCCGACAACTCGTCAACCCTGACAACCCGTCGATTTGACAACTAGTTGACCGGCATCTCGTCAACTCTGACAACTCGTCGACCCAACAACTCATCGACCCCGACAACGCATCGACCCTTACAACTTGTCGCCCATACAACCAGTCGACCATGACAACTCGTCGACCTCGAAAACTCGTCGACTTCAACTAATTGTCGACCCTGACACCTGTCGCCCTGATGTCTTTCCGACCCCAATAACTTGTCACCCGTCATCTCGAGATTTCGACAACAGTCGACCGAGTTGTGTTCTATTCGTGAAATTGAAAGTTAACCCCTTCTCACATTGAGTTGCCTGTAGGCAACTCAGCGCAGTGTATATACGTTAAATAGTATATATCGCACCGTGTTTAAGAATTGCAACACGTATACATAGTACTAAATCACCACAAGACGTAACAGCCACCTCGGGCTCAAGCGTCAAGCTCCTATAGCTGAGTGGTGATGGTATACGCCTTCCACTCCAGTCACTGGAGTTCGAATCCTAGCATAAATGTAGGTCTCAGGGGAAATAGAAAATATTCATGTGAGAAAGGGTTAAAATAATTTTATGAGATAGAATGATACAGTGAATGCGTTTGTTCACACAGCTTCAAACTATCCCTACAAAATTATTTTATTTTATTTTTCGCAAACAGAACATCCATATAAACGTAACAATTACGTAACGGTAGCATGAGTGGGCCAGGCGGCCTGATCCTTGCGCAAATTTTTAGCCCTCCCTTGAAAAATGTCATCCTCGCTTGTAGGTCGTCGAAAACCATTGTATGTCTCTATTGAAAATTTTTTTAACCCCCTATAAGGAGAGCAGGATACAAGCCTACACCGAGGACTCATCTTTTGGGATCTACGGATCGGATCTCCCAAATAAAACTCGAACGAAATACAATTTTCTTAAAAATTAAATATAAAAATCGCGCAAGACTTTTCGTTCACTAGTTTTTATCAGAGCTTCCACTTGTCTCGACTCTATGAATACCTAAACATTTTGCGTACATCTAGCGTTTTTATGCTCGCTTTGCTCGCTTAACGCAATTGTACGTAGGTTAGCATGGTCCGACCATTCCAGATGCTGGAGGACGAGTTGATTGGGCGAAAAGTTGTGTGGCTCGACCAGTTGTCGGGTCAGCGGGTTGTCGGGTCGTATTCAAATTTTATTCCACTACGTCAGTGTTTAGCTGCCAAGGACCTTGACAGCTCTGATGGTTCAAAATCCCTAAAACATATATAACCAATACGCTGCCGCGGTCTAAGCGCACAATGACTGAGGTGTCATGTCAAAAATGGAACACTGTTTAAAACGCATTCCGTCATTCAATGTGCATGTTTAAAAGCGGTGTTCTTTTAAAAAGAAACTCTAAAATGAATCGCTTGTGTGGCAAAAGGCGTTAACGTATAGTGATTTCAGCGTTTAAAAAAGGCTATTTTAATCTCAATATAAAACGCTTTTCAATGCAGTTGAAACGTTTTGTTTTTTGAGACCAGCCGTAATAAATTCTAAGTTAATTGCCAGGGATTCATTTCGGACTGCTATTATCGGATGGAAAAGAAAATGCTTATCTCAAGGATCCTAGCTTATTTTAAATTCTGGTAATACAGTTTTTCCTCCACAAATTTCGGGAGTGGCTATATACCTTCAATTCGGCCCCTGGCATATGCCCCTGCGTCTCATATTGTATATATACGGTGTATTTTACATTAAAAATAATATTAAAAACTTAACAACTATGAAGCCGAATAATCAAGCATCAACATCAAGTCAATCTTCCAACCCGCAATTTTAAATTCTGGTAATACAGTTTTTCCTCCACAAATTTCGGGAGGGATATATACCTTCAATTCGGCCCCTGGCATATGCCCCTGCGTCTCATATTGTATATATACGGTGTATTTTACATTAAAAATAATATTAAAAACTTAACAACTATGAAGCCGAATAATCAAGCATCAACATCAAGTCAATCTTCCAACCCGCAACACATCAAGTATCAAGAAGCTGCTGAACGCAGTCACGGATGGTATCGAGAAGAAATCAGCGCGAACGTTGCCGCAGTGAACGGGTTCATACGCGATATCGATCCGTTCGCCAAATGTTCCCCTGCGTGTCGGAATATATGCCGTAAAGGAATAATGAAAATAGTTCATCTACTTTTCGTTATTATCAAAACGGTAAGTACCTTGGCACACTTAAACCAGCGCCGCAATCAGGAATTGTTTAAAAAGGAAGCAAAAACTATGTACATTTTATGGCGAAAAAGTTCTGACGAGGGGCGTACGCCCTTTCCCCCCTTTGGATCCACTAGTGTACGGAATAATACATACAATTGTTTAGCAAAAGACGGAGCAGAGCCATACTGCATGAACTTTATGTTGTTGACATCAGATATATAGCAAAATACTAAACATAATTCCAATATAGCGGTTATATTGGAATTATATCTAGTTGCAAGTTACTTTCGGTTGAGCAAACTGCCAATGTGCAGAAAATGGTCTGTCGCTTACACGTTACCTACCATACGTGCATTCCACACACACATGTCCACTCCCCAAAGAAAATCAATAGCTTGTCCGGTTTATGTTTTATGGAAACTCTATCTTTTCCAAGAATATCGGATAGTCGCGAAAAACGGTAGAGTTTTGCGGAAACTCTATCCGGACCAGACTGTGTTGCAGTAACACTGTCTAGGACATTGAAATGTTTGAAAAACACTGCTGTGGACAATATTTTTATGTGACAGACACACTAGAGACATCGATTATTCAAATGTTTGCAGCGAATTCTAGTTGTTGCGAGGAAATTCAAATTTTAGCGGTAAAAATTAAAGTTTTGGCGAGAAATTCAAATATTGACGGGAAAATTCAAATTTTAGTAGAGAAATTTATATTTTGGTAGGGAAATTCAAATTTTGCCGGGAACAATTAAATTTTGGTGGGAAATTCAAATTTTTACGGGAAATTCAAATTTGGGTGGAGGTTTCATATATTTGCGGGAAAATTCAAATTGTGACGGAAAATTTAAATTTTGGTAGGAAAATTCAAATTTCTGTAAGGAAGTTTAAATTTTGGCTGGTAAAATTAAGTTTTGGCGGGAAATTCAAATTTTTGGGGGAAAATTTAAATGTTGGCGGAAACTCAAAATTTGACGAGAAATTCAAGTTTGGCGTGAAAATTTAAATATTTGGTTGAAATATTAAATTTGGAAGTAACAATTCAAATTTGGGCAAGGAAGTTCAAATTTTGGCTGGAAATATATATTTTGGCTGCGGGAAATCACATTTATAAGAAAAATTTGAATTTTGGAGGGGAATTCAAATGTTGGCGAGAAAATAAAGTTTTGGTGAAAAAAAAATCAAATTTGGTGGGAAAATAATTTTGGTGGGAAATTCAATTTTTGGTGGGAAAATTATTTTTGGCGAGAAAATCCAATTTTCGGCTAATTCTAATTTTAGCGCGAGTAAAAACATACTGTAAAATTACTTGGCCAAACCATAAAGTCCGACAGCTGACGCAATTCTATCTTTACATTAACATAATGCGCAAACTGTTTACAAAATGTCCGCCAATGCAAAATACTCACCGCGGTCATTTTTCATTTTTAGCCAAAATGTCCAGTTTTGCAATAACTGTATAACTAGCCGTTTTTAAACAGTACAGAGGACGATGAATGTGCCAAGTGCACGCATGGTAACGTGTGAGTAGACATGAAGTTATTGTAGTAGGTACACACGCATAGCTTGAGATGCGCAGAGGACATAGTGATTCGCTGGGTAGGTATAAATGGTAGTAATAATAAGTTTTATCCAGTGACAGGTTTTGATCCCAAAATTATTTTGCAAGAAATTTTACTTTTATTTTATTATCTTTTAGATTGTCGCGTTTCTGTTTTCACACGTAGGATTATGCGGTCTTGTCGCAGGCTACGCAATACTTGGAGCATTTATGTTTAGTGCCATAGAACTTCCGGCTGAACTCGAACGTCAGGGTCATATTAAAAATGACACACATATGGTGAGATTTATTCTATACTCATATGACGCACACTGCCACAACTTTTTCTTACAAAGAGGGCATGATGTGCAACTAGTAGTAAACTGTCCCCGTGTAATGCAATCAATCCATCATGTGCAGTGTTCAACAATTAATGCACGAATATGTAGCCAATAATGCAAGGCGAGAGAGAACCTCCGGCTCTATCGTCAAGCTCCTATAGCCAAGTGACGATGGTAAATGCCTTACGCCTTTGAGACCCGAGTGTTCCAATCCTAGCGTCAAAACGGGTGTCCGATAAAATAGAAAATTTTCGCGCAGAAAGAGTTAAATTTTCAGCTGTTTCCCGTAATAAAATAAGGAGTGTGTAGGCCGAAAACACAACGGGCGTTGGGTACACTCTTTTGTATTCAGAATATACTCAGTTGCACACTCTTGTTAAAAAGAGTCATTATTGACTGTTGATTCTACCAAATGTCAATCAAGGTGTTTTAATACAAACGTCTCGTTATGTTGAATTGTCACGTCGCTAACAAAATTTGTAGACCTTTAGATTATGGTCGAGCTTCGTGAATACACTGAAAGTCAAACATTTTTATCAGAAGAATTGTGGAAACAAAAAGCAGAAACTGTTTTGAGAGCATTCGAAAAGAAATTTGTCGCTGCTGTCAATTTAGAAGGATACGACGGCGATGATGACCAATTGAAAACACAATGGACTTTGTCAGGAGCGTTGCTTTACTCGTTCACAGTGATAACTACTATTGGTAAAGTTTGATGGGATGGTTAATAAGTCCGGTTAGAAATATGCTAAAGATACTTCGCAATGATGTTCCAAGTTAGGTCTTGCAACCAACATAGGAAAACTGCTAGAACCAAACTGGGAAACAAGGCAGTAGTCAGGCGTGTAGGCTTCCAACTTCCGTCTAATATATAATTTTTGACCACAGATTTCGGAAGTTTTTTGGTTGGTAACCAAAGAAACATTTTTATGGAAGGTAACCACTTCCGAAATGTTGGTTATTCCTTTGCTTAGAAGCGTTTCAGTGGAGACATAAAGGGATCCTAGAAAACAAACCATACACGATTATTAATAATCAAACAAGACTTTTGTAGTTTCAAATCTGAGATATAAATCAATTTATTAATTTGACTTCAACTAAGCCAAAAATTGATTTATTAATTTCATTTCACTAAGCCAAACATAAATTTATTAATTTCACATCACTAAGCCAAAAATATATTTATTAATTTCACTTAAGCCAAAAATAAATTTATTAATTTTACTTCACTAAGCCAAAAATAAATTTATTAATTTGACTTCACTAAGCCAAAAATAAATTTATTAATTTCACTTCACTAAGCCAAAAATATATTTATTAATTTCACTTCACTAAGCCAAAAATAAATTTATTAATTTCACTTCACTAAGCCAAAAATAAATTTATTAATTTGACTTCGCTAAGCCGAATGAGGTAATATTAAAACAGGTGCCCAAAAAAGTCTGAAAAGGATAAACGAAAAAACGTGAACCTTAGCCTAAGAATAAGCAAACTCCTACGGACGACGACTTCGTTCTTCCATGTTTTGTAATTGTGCGAGCAGTCATTCAGCATGTGGTCTCCGTTCTGGTATTTTAATGTCCAAATTTACAGGATATGGACACATTGCGCCAAAAACCAAACTTGGTCGAATGGTGACTATGGTATATGCGACAATTGGAATCCCGTTGATGTTGATGTGTTTGGCTAATATTGCCGAATCTCTAGCTCGAGCCTTTACGTTTATATATTTCAGGTATATTCTTCGAAATAGCAGCATTGAACCATTGGTTTGCTTAAGGCTTTGTAATTAAAATGTAGATGTGGATGTGAGACTGTTAGCAGGGATTAGGTTCATATTTTCAAATGCGTATAGTATTCATCGCCAGTCAACGATACGTTTTCAAACTGTTGCGAAACTCAAAGTTGGCTCAAAAATAATGCCGTATCAAGTGCCAAAACTGTGTTGACCGTGACTCTATGAGCGTAAAGTTTCATTTTGGTCGACAGACGTATGTTAATTCGCTTATCTTTGTGCTTTTTGAAAACCGCACGTCGATAAGAAAGGGATTCTCCAGGCGTCCCATGCAGTTTTGTAGGTATAAAATCAAGCAGGGTACAGTTGAAATTTGAATCGTTCAACAAAACTCAAAATCAAAACTTTTTTGACGTTTTAATCCCAAGCCGGACTAAACACCTGTATAGACTATAGAAGAGTCGTTCGGGTTCAAACCGTGCAAATGTGAACCCGTTCGTTATTTTGCCACAGTTGAATCTTGGCCGCAACAAAAAATTAGTCCCATTTGGGTCCAAAATACAAAGTGCAAACAAAAACCGCGTCAGTTTTCAAATGCATCTGGCTTCAGGATCGCTTTGCAAGCGAGTTTGATTTTAATCTTCTACATGCATTCGAATCTTTTCTTGTCCAGCCAGACATGTTTTCATGTACGTGTTTCGTCGACTATTAATGGTTTCCGAGACTATGCTGCCGTCAGAACCACCTGGCTGCTAAATGTCAAAAACTATCCTCACTGACAGTTTCGTTTCGCAAAACACTTTCTTTTCAAGATTATACCATCGTGAAACGAATTACTGGTTATAGAAAGATTGAAATTTAAGGCGGCGAAAAAATCGACTTGGATGCACCCCGTCTGTCCAAGCATGTGAAAATTCGTTTTAGTACTTTTAACATTTGTTTGCTTTTTGAGGATATGTTGCCTATATTGCTACTGGAAAGAACAACGCAAGCAACGCTTACGAAAAACTATGATTGCACTGCAACGTTATCACAGCGGAACTCTACGACGAGGTTAGAGGGGACCGATATTTATTAGGCCTCTACAGACGATACCCCCTGTTTTTCGGTTTACGGACTGTTATTTATTTTAATCCGCCCTCCGTCAGCCATTGTTACTGATGTATCAGGTATTGCAACTATCCGTTAAATTAAACGTCTAAGTATTTGACGTGTATCAAAAAATTGAGCGATAATGCATGGTTATACTTAGAAATGTACTTTCAAAACTAGAGTACGTTTTAAAGTTTCAAATTCAACATAATTTGGTGCTGGACTCTTTTATGGTGCTATAGGTATAGTTGACATTTGTGGACTCTAATTAGAATTTAAATACTCTATCCGCTTACGAACTCTTAGTAGGGATACGGACTCCTATTGACTGGAACTCTAAATAAAGACCTCCCTCTTATTACTCCCTCTTATTCGGGTCACTACAGTACTGTATGACTATTGCAGTCCCGTGAAAAAACGACCCGCCCTCAGTCATACATAGGGAATTATTATAGAGCAACTGGTGCCACCAAAAAATATTCATGACCATCTGAAACCTATTTAGTTTTATATGTATATATGTATGTATATATAATTGTTCAAACGTGCCGCAGAGCCATTTATCATTGAGCAAAACAGACAGTTCTAAGAAATTTCTGCCTTTAAAATTGTTTTTTTACTTTCTTGCTTCTGTCATTTCTTTTACTATTCAGGCGCACCTCATACGGCAAATTTACATTCCGAATGGACAGGATTCGGTCATACAGGAAACGCTCATCACACAATCGCTAATGCAAGCCATACCACTCCAGCGCCATTGCGACGTCGTATGAGCACACGAAGCGCAACTTTATCATTCAGAAGCAATCGTCCGTATCAAAGCAAGCATCATAACCAAAATCCGTCAACTTTGGCCGGCACTGAAAGTAAATGACAATAAATAAATACATTAAATCAAACGCGTGGAAATATATCTTACTTTTCTTCAAATGGTTCCAGCACGCTTCCGTATGCTATTATATGCGCCAATTTTCTGTGGGCTAAAAATTGTCAAGTAGGGAGGCACCTTACCATTTTATCTCAAAAAAACTTCTGACAGGGAGCAAGCGTACGCCCCCCCTCTGGATTCTCTACTTATCATAGCTATTTCAGAAAAGCAACGTAGTGACAATGGTAAAGATTCCCCGACAAATCTTAGTGCGCACGCGGCATTGCAAACAACAGCCAATGTCGCCAAGTGTCTGGTGGGAAAGAATAAGCCGACGTGTGAAAATACTTTTGCCAACACAAAAGGACCGACAGCCGTTCCGTCACCGACATTCGTTAATGTGACCGGAGATTTTCACTCAAGGTAAATGCATGATTCTTACATCGTGTCAGCATTTTCAGGTAGAGCTGTAGGCACAAGCCCGTAGCCAGCTCACATTGCTAAGGGAGAGCTAAAACTTTTTCAGGATGGGCATTCAATGGTTTTCATTGACTCACAACCAAGGTTGAAAGTTTTCTAGGGGGCCAAAACTTTTCCAGGGGGGGGGCTGAGCCTCCCTTGCCCACACCCTTGGTCACAAGCCCGAGTAGGCAAGCATGAGAAAAAATAAGTAATATATCCATAAAATCTGGAAAAACGATGAAACATACATGTTTACATGCTTAAATATTTTCTGGCTCGCTATGCTCGCTCGCAAAAGTTTTTATTTTTAAGTCATACCCTCTGTAAATAAAGTCATGCTCTGAAGAATTTTATAATGCTGATTGATTTGTAGAAATTTGGTGTTCATAGTGTTTCCTTCTGTAATTTTATCACAACACAGTAGCACAGTATGGTTAACCAGTTGACTTCGTCTGGATTTAACCCTTTCTCACATGAATATTTTGTATTTTTCCTGAGACCTACTTTTACACTTGGATTCGAACTCCAGTGACTGGAGTGGGAGGCGTATACCATCACCACTCAGCTATAGGAGCTTGACGCTTGAACCCGAGGAGGCTCTCACGTCTTGTGGTGATTTAGTACTATGTATACGTGTTGCAATTGTTCAACACGGTGCGATACATATTATTTAACGTATATACACTGCGCTAAGTTGCCTATAGGCAACTCAATGTGAGAAGGGGTTAATGATCAATAAAATTATAGCTTAAAACAATACGTACGTGTATATGTCATGCCCCAAAAAGCTATTTGTCCCAGTTCAGATGGCAACTGGGATGTCGCAGACCAAACAACTACTGGAAAGCCGACTAATTTTGATTGGTTGATCACGTTTGACTATATTCGAGAAAACTGATTTTCACAGTAATTAACAGTCCAACCTGAACCCCCAATCCCAAACCGTTTGCATTCCAGCAGCTGTTTGATCTGTACTATCCTCCAATCAAAAGCAGTTTGTATTCCAGTAGTTGTTTTGGCTGCCCCGAGCGGCAATTGTCGTATGGACGTCCCAGTTGCTAACTGGGGCAAATAGTTGTTTGGCGCACAACATGTATAACTTTTTCTTGTTGAACTATACCAGATTTAGTCATTTCCCAAATTTGGAGCCACAACATTAGGAGGATCCGATGCTTTTGAAGGAAAAAATACTTACTTGAATCATGCGGGAAATAAAAGTTGGCCGCATCCGAATATACATCACAGAGACCGCCAGTGATCCTTTGATTTATTATTCCAGATATTCTCCTGCTCAACGGCAACTAAAACGAATGAAAACAGTTCATGGCGATCCGCGACTTATCCGTCGAGGTGCAATGGCGCTATCGCAAAGTTCAGCCTCTAAATGCAACGCTGTCAAAGGTATTAATAGTCGAAACTATAAGGACACACCGAAATATGCTGATTCAAATATTCCGTATCCTCAGATTAATCATGAATTATATGGATTATTCGTTATCGCGGCCAGCAACATCGCATTATGTTAGACTTGCCTTACTCGCAGAATGTATTTATATCTGAACATAAGTAATTGTAAATTACCACATGTTGTCTTTGTCTTCTTGTACTTCAAGTAATTATACTTGTAACGTATAAGAATTAAAAACAACCAATCAGAGCCTGTATTTTTATGTTCGTGTTCCGGGAGTGGACCTATCTCACCAGTTGGTGTTATAGGTTTCGAACCGGCGAATGGTGAGATTTAGAATTTAGTTTATTTCTTCGAATTTGAATTGTCCTACCTCTGCGCATGTGTTCCGATCCGCAATTGCGGAAGTTTGTCAGTTTGAAAACCTATCGCTAGCTGCTGATTGATGCAATATGCGTTTGAGAATATGGACAAATGGCATAGTCTGATGCACAATGTAGAGAGATTTAGTGCAATAAGCGTTGTTTGTAATTAATGACTGACAAATATCCTAGCTAATTTGGAATTACTAATATATCAAATTTGTATTTGAAATACCAGGTTGATTTTTTTGCGTCGCTGATGTGCGGTTCACGTTACTAAATGTGCGCTTGGTACCTGTTTTGTCACTATTCCCACAGTGGTACACGCTAATTATTTTACTACCCAAATGGATACCAACAGAAAATTAAATTTTATGCATAGCTACGTTTTAGCTGTTGACCTACCTATATGGGTAGAGTCGAGATGTCAGGTCGTAGCCCATATAGATGCCATCCAACATAATGAACCCTCAAGCTTGCACTCTGAAACGGCTCCGTGCACTATTGTTTATTTTACAAGTGTGATTTAGTTTTTATAATATATCTTTCGAAAAGGTCTAAACAATTACACCAGCTATAAATATTGTGAAAACAATCGCAAGGTACCCATATGGGTAAAAAACCGAAGACTACTTTCCCATAACTACAAACGTAAGTTACCCATATGGGTAGTAGATAGCTAACAACCTATTCATATAGGTTGTTTCTACTTCCTGCTATGGGCAGGTGACATAAGAGGTACCAAGCGAACAATTGGTAACGTGCATCCCACATGAGTCGAAGTACCAAGTTTCAAATCGACACCGCATGGAACCCGTAAAAGTAACCGTAGGCATTTTAAAGGCACAAAACCTGTCCATTTAAGATTACACCCGTACAAAGCGATTGCAACCTGTGATAAAATGCAAACAGGTTACTGCTCTATCTGAAGAAAAAGGAAAGCAAATTACCCTGCTTAAATCTGGTAAGCAAATATTGACCTCTATTTAGTCACTATCATGACCGGGAAAAAATACTGCTATGAAACTTTTAAGCTGTTTTTAACTATTAAACTGAACAGTTTCAATCATGCATAAAAACATTAAGAGTATAGCGTTGGGTTTCAGTAATAATTGCTACATGAAACTTGTTGAAAAACTAAAATTTATTAACACTGATTTTTTATATGCTACAAACGTCTGTATTAAAAAATTACGATAAAGTAATAATGCTAATAAAATCGTTAATTCTATTTGTTGTTACACAAACTAAGCCCGAATTTTACTCCGCCATAGTCAAACGTTCGACTCAGTGAATTGAACTTGACTCTGGCAGAGTCGTATTTTGATTCAGTTTGTGAAGTCCCGAAAAGCCTGTTTCAAGGAGAGCCAATTTGACTGACCATTTTTTGCAGTGGTTGACTGCTTGTGATAAGTTGTCCCACAAAACCAAATACAGCATGTATAAATTCAAATTTTAAGTCCGTCTAAAAGAACGCTGCGATCGGAAAGGCGTGAATTATGTATTTCACAAAATAGTGGTTCCTACTACTGGATATGCCGTGTCACGTCACCCGATAATGCACTCGGTTATTACGACAAACGTACTGGCAGATCCAACGGAAGCGCCCCAAACATATGGCCCCCATCAGACATCAAAACCAAAATATTGTGTAACAATTTAGTGCTAAAGTTGTGTTAGACTTATCGCTTGCGAGGGTTTTCTCACAATTTTATATATCGGGCGACCGATGCCGGCAGAAATTATAGGACTCGCCACTGGTCAAATAGTCAGATTTAACGTGTTAATTTAGAAAATGGTATTAACGATAGCCTTGATGGAATATCATCTCAAATGTATTCTGGTCAATCACTATTGCCAGATACCAAACAAACAACTCAGAGAAAACAAGAATCAAAATGCTGCGACACTTGCAGAAGCACTGGTAACCTCTTGAATGTTTTTAGTTTCCCCTAGCAAAGTGAGCTGGCTGGCTACGGACCTGAGTAGCATAATGCTTTAAAATACATTTTGCATTATCTGTCTCCTTTGTGTAGGATCATGCTGGGTTATTCTACACTTTGCCGCCGTTATTCATAATTAAGGCTTAGGCTTAGGCTTAGGTTCAATCATAGGCTTAAGAAAACATTGGGTTTGCCCCTAGAGCAGCTAAAAACAGAAATATGTTGATGGAATCATCATTTTGAATCAAATACCGATTTTTTATTATTTTGAACTGTGTTGAGCGTGGGCCCGCAGGCAGAATTGGCCAAAGGGTTTAGCCCCTAGAAAACGTATGGCTCCTTAAATAGTTTCAGCCCCACTTGTAATCTTGTTATTTCAATCTCATACCCCCCGTAAAATTGCTTACCAACCCCTAGCAGGCGGAGCAGGCTACGGGCGTTGCTGAGCGATTCAAGTGTGAAGAGTTTCCACTGTTGAGAACAGATCCTTGTGCATACCGCATTCCAAACTATGAGAATCTTAAACTATGTTGGTCATCCCTTAGTGCTTTTACGTATCATTTTCATATTTGCATCGAAAAGTTTTTTTACAGCTTGGCGTAAAACTTCTTCTAAACGAACAATTTCGCGAGCGCAACGCAAGCCAAGCCGAGATATTATTCATCCTGAATGTCCAACACATCGACCGACAGGGTTGTTACCAAATGATTCGGCAAATTCATCGCTTAACCTAGGTTCGCAAGACATTCACAGTTCTGACAGAACCAGTTGCGGCAATGGAACCCTTTCAAATATTACAACCCTACCAGACATCAGTGTTGTTGACCCAAGCAGTAGTACTGGCCCTTTAAATACTGTTACTGAAATGACAAGTTGTCAATTTGCGACTGATTTGAAGCCAAAATCAAATGGAAACCACGTTTCAGCCATTCTTGCCTACAACAAACCAGATGGCCGAGAAATTGGTAAAGTTCATCAAAATTCCGGCCCATGTTACTTTAAGAAACGTCCAGGTTTCTAGTGGGTGTATTAAAGAGAAGGTTTAGATTCTAGATTACATTTTTTGCTTAGGCTTAGGCTTAAGCTTAAGAACACATTCTTGCCACGCTTAGGCTTTACGCTTAGGCTTAGGAATACGCATACTCTACAGTTTACACCCCTTAAAGTAACATTGACCAAAATTCCTATAAAATTATATATCTTCACATTAGTGCGGTATCACTTTACTGCTGCTGTGCGTCGACGCGTACCGCCGCCCAATGCTGGGTGCCTAAATGGAATTTACGACAATTCGACGCCCGACAACTTGTCGCCCAACAGTGTCCTAAGGCCAATTATAAATGTAAGCATAATCTCAAGTGTAATCGTACGCCTAGTTCAAGCTTGAGCACGACGGGCGGCGAATTGTCTAGTCGATGAAATTTCGGATTACAAGTTATCGGTTGATGAGTTGTCGGGCGACGAAATTGTCGTGGACCACCTACACGCGTCACCGTGGCGTGTGCGGGAACTTTTTTACGTGTTGAATAAAATTAAAAATTTAAAAACGATTTAAAATGTGTACAGGTATTGGTGAAATATAATAGGACCTAAAGCATATTTGCTCACAGCATACTTGTTCGAAATCAAATTCCGTTGTAAGGTAACGTTATAATAGCTCTACTTGTGCCTGACTTATAGAAGTATGGGCCAAGGTAAAGAAGAGGAACGGAACAGTATTATAAGCATATTCCTAAGCCTAAGCCTAAGCCTACGCGTAAGAATGAGCATCTTCCTAAGCCTAAGCCTAAGCCTAAGTCAAGCAAAATAAAAGTTTAAGCTTACACTTTTCTACTCCCACAGAAAAATGTTCCGCCCCTGATCTTTACATGGTCCGGAGTATGGCAGAAAACTGGCGAGTAGCCAGAATTTTTTCAATTTACAGCAGATACGTTTTCAAGTATATACTAGCGTAAATTGGAATACTAAAAGAATTTATGAAATCAATGAGGTTCCTAGCGCAAAAGTTTTGTGTCCATGTAGGTATATATAGGTGAAGACCGTACTGTAGTGACCCGAATAAGAGGGGGGACTGATACTTATTTGGCCTCTCCAGAGGGTACCCCCTTGTTATTCGGTTGCGGACTTTTATTTATTTTTAACCCAAGCTCCGCTGCCCTTCGTTACTGATATATCTTCGGTACTGCAATTATCCGTTGAATTAAACGTTTGTTGTCTTGTGTCAATAGCTTGAGGGATAATACTTACAAGGTTTTAGTTATAAATGTACTTTCAAAATTTAGGTACGCTTTAAAGTTTCGAACTCAATTTATGTGGTCCTGTTGTCCATTATGCGCCACAATTAGGGCTATTGACATTTATGGATTCTAATTAGGGATCAGGGATTCTATCCGGTTACGGACTCCTATTGATTTGGACTCAAAATGGAGACCCCCTCTCATTACTCCCCCCTCTTATTCGGGTCAATACAGTAACTTTAGTACAATCATATTCCAAAGCAAGGGCGTATCCCGGAATTCATTCCATGAGGGAATATATCTCGTAGCAAATTTTGCCCTCTAAAATCCACAGTGTTATTCAAAGACCTGCTCAGCGTCCGTTTGTTGCGGTTTAGAAATTATTAAAAAAATGAAATATTTCTCTTATTATTTCCGTTATTTACGCACCTTGTTCTTAAGGCTAAGCCTAAGCATCAGTGTAAGGCTAAGTCTATAAACTAAACCTAGGCCTAATGAGCAAAAAATAGTCTAAAGCATATTAGCTTACTCTGTTTTACAGTCTATAGGAAAGCGGTAGCGCCGTAAGCAATTAGGCTGGCTAACCGATCGTTTAAAAATTTATTGGCCATCCAGAGCGGCGAGTGTGGACGCTTTGTATCCTCTAAAATGTTCTCCTGAAGCCTGATCAAAGTATCTTTTCCTTGTGGTTCAAAAAATGTTACAAAACAAGGGACTCACCAAATCCGGTTGTTACAGGTCGTTTACTGCTGTATGCACTACTCGATGGCCCTTGTAGCACAATTAACCGGAGAATGCTGCTGTATTGAGACTGTTGTTGACGTTCGATTGTTAGGTTTCGACATAAAAACTACCTGAAATTAATAAACAAATTTTATATACTTTGCTATTTCAGACGATACAAAATCTGCTTGTACGATTACTAACGAAATTCAAGGATACCATGGAAGCAAACACCCATCAGGGTAACTATAAATCTTACAAATATCTCTCATATTGCAAAAGAACTTTGTGCATATATTGAAACTGTTACAAAAGCCGCAGCCGTTTATATTTGTCTGATTGACACTCAAGCCTGTAGCCAGCTCACCTTTACTTGGTGGGGCTAAACATTTTCCAAGAATGGGCATGAAAAGGTTTTCGATGACTTACAAGCAAGGTTGAAAATTTTGTAGTGGGCCCAAAGGTTATCCTCTTGAGGGCTTAGCACCATGGGGCACCTCTGGCTACGGGCCCGTTGGCATTTTAAAAATACTTCCCAGTTCGATTTTTGTCATTATAAAGCTTGTTTCATCAAAACGTACTTTTGTACGCAAACCTAATCCTAATCCATAGTTGTGCCAAAATCGGAATATTCAATAACTGTGCACTGTAAAAAATGGGGAGTCAAATTGACTCTCTCGGAAATAGGCTTTTCCTGACTACACAAACTGAGTCAAAATTCGACTACGCCAGGGTCAAATTTGATTCATTGAATGGCTCAGTGAGTCGAATTTGACTCCGGCGGAGTCAAATTTGACTCAGTTTGTGCAGTCAGGAAAAGCATATTTCCGAGAGAGCCAATTTGACTCCCCATTTTTTACAGTGTGGTAGGACATTTCAGGAGCTCATCAAAGCGGGTACACCCCAAAAGATTTGTTTTATATTGTTAGCCTTTCATAGCATTCGCTCAGTTTTATGCTGCAATGCGCAAATTTGTTCAAGCAGAGTCTATAGTTTACCCAATAATTTATAAAGCTAGCGGCCATGTTAATCAGGTGCCTACCCACCATAAGGTCTACTACTGGAAGACTTAGAGACTGACAAGGTTTAAGCTTACGATTAAGTTTATGATTAGGCGTATGTGTTCGCTTAGGCGGATGTTAAGTTAAGACTAAGGGTTTAGACTAAAGCTTAGAAGGTAAGCCCTACTCTCTAAAATTTAAAATCAAATTATAGCTTAACTAAATTCGAATATTAGTTTAAGTTAAATTCAAATGGCTGGACGGGCTAACTAAAGTAGAATTTTAAGTTTTACTTAAACTAATATATTTTTAAGTTTAACACGAATTTAAGTAAACTTAGTATTAGTTGAAGTAACAAATCCAGCTCAGAAATTATGTGTATCT
>JASANG010000856.1:0-61644 GCA_030248215.1 Enoplolaimus lenunculus | reverse complement strand
CGCTCAGTTTGTAAGAGCGTTGGCCCGATTAGCCAAAGGTCGCTGGTTCGAATCCAGCCGTCGTCAATTGTTTCAAGTACTTCGCACTAGCATAGCACTTACATACATTGCCCATAAGATCGCACAACAATACAGTTCCCATTTCCTCCCTAGACTGACACCGTGCGACCGGCACATATTCCTAAAGGCGCTAACGGTAACAGATCTCCTGTGAGAACATGAAATATACATATCACGTCATGGGTAAAGTTCATCTGTAATCACTTAACTGAACAAAAGTTACTTAAATGTGTTGTATAAAGCAAACAATTTGTGTATACAGAGCACCTAAAACATTTTTCATTCAGCTAGCTAAGTGCTTCTTAATAATATTTTAAATTATTCAGAGCAGGCGTTAGGTCAAGTCCAGCCTAAAGCAAAAGGTTTGTCTAAAAAGTATGAAAAAACTATGTTAGTTTAGGTATAAATCAATAGGGACTTTCTTAGTGTTTCGTTTAAGCAGCTAGACAAGCGGGTACGGGTGTAGTTCCAACTATCAAACTACATACACTTAACCATTTATCACATGAATATTTCTGTTTCATCTGAGACGTACTTTAGGCTAGGATTCGAACTCAATCGAATGGACTGAGAGGAGTTTGCAATTGTTAAATACTGTTCGTTAATATGAATTAACGTACATACACTGCGCTGCGTTGACCATAATCAATCGTGAACGGGTCAAGCAAACGCTCCGCCACCGCGCCATATAGCCCTAACTCCAACTAATCGTAGACGCACACGTATGCTACTGGTTCGCATACAAGCATGTATGTCAATCGTTAGGACAAGCATGTCGCACATGCTTTCATAACCAAATTTTCACCAAGATCGTCCCTTGATTCTCAACTTTAATACTTTGTTCACAGGGCGGCTAAATGTTGCGCTCATGAAGTGACCACATGTTAGGCAACGTAGCATCGATCGGAACATATCTTTTTAGTATTTAAGCAGCTGGGAAAGCAGGCATACGGGGTGGTCTACCTAGGCTCTAGGATTAGGATCCTTTGGCTTAAGATTAGATCAAGAAGGAATTGGCAAAACTCAATCTTAGGCTTAGGATTAGGCAAGGTTCCGTCTTCGGCTTATGTGAGTATTAGGCGTTTTAGGCGTAGGATCTGGCGTAAAGCTTTAGATATATACATAAATTTTAGAAATGCCTTAACCTTTAAGGCTTAGGCATCGACTTGGGCTACCGCATTAGGCTTATGCTTAAGCTTAGATTTCGGCTTAGGCTTAAGCTTAGGTTTGGGCTTAAGACAAGGGATTAGGCTTAGGTTGAGGCTTAGGCTTAGCCTTAGGCTTAGGCTTAGGCTTTAGGCTTAGGTTTAGTTTTGAATTTAGGCTTTTGGAGCAGGCTTAGTCTTTGATTAAGCACTGATTAGACCGTAAGTGGCATATTTAGGCTTAAGTTTTAAAAACTTTGGTTTAAACCTAAATTAGATCCTAAATGACCCATGGGATAAATCTTAGGCTAAGCTTTAGGATGAAACTTGGGCTTAGGTTTTGGCTTAGGCTTTAGGACCAATCTTTTGTTTAAACATAGATTAGATCTTGAATGACCGTTGGACTAAATCATATAGGCTTAGGCTTAGCTTCAAGAGCATCTCACCTTCGACCATATCACGAAATCCCAGTCCCATTATTGTAAATTTCATGGCCATTAGCCAACAACGTCTTTAAAACAAATTAAAACTTTTTTACAACCTTAAGGCGTCACTCAAAGCGTCGACTTTGTTAACAGACTTATGTTCTGATAATACTGGGCCACTCGGTGGTATCTTGTTTTGACCAATCTTGTGCTGGGACTATCATAATCTGATATATTTAATAGTCATGTATTATTTCGGGTAAATTCTCTGCTCATTTAGGTTTAACTGTGTAAAGTAGACTTTGTTCATTTCACTGTTCCTCTCCGCGGTTTCTTGTTTTGACCAGTGTAGAAATATATTGCCTGTAGTTTGTAGGATGCAACCGGAGGTGAAAAATGCCAGATCCGGAGCCGGAAGTGAACAAAAGTAGCCGGAACCGGAGATGATGCCGCAGGTGAGGTGAAATCAGGTCGTTGAAATGATATTTAACTTGTTAATTTTAGCAAATATCTGCTGTGTTGTTAAATCGTTCCATTGGAATTTTCTACTTTTCCCATTTTCCAAACAAAACCTATGCTTTATATTTTCCCTTCCAACCAAGGGGAAATCTAGACGTAGAAATTTTCCACTTTTCCCGTTTTAAAAACAAAACCAATGCTTCAGCATTTTCCTACCAACCCAGGGTAAATTTAGGCGTTTAAATTTCCCAATTTTCCCGTTTTCCAACCAAAACCTATGCTACAGATTTTCCCTACCAACCAAGGAAAAATCTAGGCGTTTAAATTTTCCACTTTTCCCGTTTTCCAACCAAAACCTATGCTTCAAATTTTCCGTACCAACCAAGGAATAATGTAAGCTTTTAAAATTTCCACTTTTCCCGTTTTCCAAACAAACTTTTACACTACAGATTTTCCCTACCAACCAAGGGAAAATCAAAGTGTTCAAATTTTCCACTTTTCCCGTTTTCCAACCAAAACCTATGCTTCAAATTTTCCCTACCAACCCAGGAATAATGTAAGCTTTTCAAATTTCCACTTTTCCCGTTTTCCAAACAAACTTTTTTTACACTACAGATTTTTCCTACCAACCAAAGTAAAATCAAAGCGTTTAAATTTTTCACTTTTCAACAGCAAAACCTATGCCCGCGATTTTTCCTACCAACCAGTGAAAAATCAGGTCGTCATACAGAAGTGGCTGCGATGCACTCCTGGTCGTAAGTTTTCCACCCTGGAAACGTGGAAGCCTTTGATCTATACATGGGTCGCGTTTTGTTATTTTATAATTTCGGCTGCACCCTGTATTTCGGATATCCGGATACAAGGTTCTTTTCTGATACATATCCGGTGTCCATCTATATAACATTTACACACAGGATTTCAATTTTTAATGATGTTGTTTAGTGCAGAGGAAGAATCAATTACCTCATCATAAAGTATGTAACACCACGGTTGGGGGAAATGCTTCAACAGTCTTCAAGAATTGAATCGAACAGAAAACGATCATGTGTCTCAAAATAATAGCAATCAATCATTCCTGCGAAGACGGATTTGAGAGTTACTTGTTGTTATAGAAGCACAAGTATTCGTATCGCTAAGCGCGCATAGCATTGAACCCAATCCCCACTTTGAGCAGTTCAGCACAACTCATCACATGGCACTATCACACATGTATGTTTAGTTAACACAAGAGTAGAGGTACATCAATGCAATATGACACATTCGGTTGTTGTCCGTTTACCTATGCTTCAATAATTTTAGTTGTAGAACCAACATGGGACATCACATGTTTGAACCTGACCCACTTTGGTCCATGTAAAAGATCAGGAGAAACGTTTTTCTGTGGGACTGCACTAGATTAGAAGCTTAAGCTTTAGACTAATTTTTCGCTTAGTCTTAGGCTTGAGGTATAAGTTCATTCTTACGTTTAGGCTTAGGAAATTGGTTATACTGCTGTTACGGCCGTGTTTTTTACATTGGCCGTGATTATAACAGAGTAAGCGTAAGCTTTTCTACACTAACTACCCAATACAATGCTAAAACAACCCAATTTATTAAACTAAATGCATAATCTGTCATTCATATTCTATGGTGATTTACGATAACCCAAAATACAACAGTACATAGAAGCATTAGCCCATGTAAATAATCGAGACCTCAAGTTTCGGTTTAGTGGGCAAACTCTTACTGTTAATATGGGCCACGGTAACGATCAGACGTAAGGGAATGTTTTTTAAAAACCCTTCCAAACAGCCAGAAACTATTTACAAGGGTACAATCGGAGGTTTGCCTCTGGTTACGGCAGAAATTCGACCTCCAGCAATTTTATCTTTGATACAAATAGCATTGCAATGATTAACCTTCATCAAAAATTGATACTATACCAGAGCTATATCATGATAAAAATACAGAACAAACTAAAACGCAAACAATAACAAAAAAGCCATCATCAAACAAAACAGGCCCATTGCTTCGGACAACGCAAATCCTAAAATGGCATATGAAAATAGTTGTTGCTTGAGAGATGGATTGCGTGCATAACCAATAATCAGAGAACCAAAAACAGTACCAATGCCAGCTCCTGAAAATATCAAGTTCGTTTAGTCTAGTTGTGTAATATTAGATCTGATAATTTGCATATAGTTTTTTAGAGTTGCACCCGTTAAAAACAAACACTGGGACACGGAATTTTTCAAATCCAAAACGCGGAGTCAGAATTTATCGAAACAGAAAGTTGAACACGGGTTTCAAAATTTCAAAATAGTCACAAAATTTTTAGGATAAACAGTTATAAGCTACGGAGCCGGTCTTACAATATCCGAAGCCAGCCAAACGATACTGAGCTGAGAGGCCCCAAAGAGAACGTCAAAAACTACATAGGGTCATTTTGTACCTTTGTCCAAAATTAGCCCGGATATTATACATGTATATGTAAATAACAGCGTTCATATTTCAAGGACGCAGAAGCAGGAATTCCATGTTAACCGGAACAGGAACTGCGAATCCATTACACAACGGAATAAAACCGAATAACTGCTAACTAACAACTGTTCAAAATGAACTATATTGTTCATCGACTGTTTTACATTTTCGTTAGCTAATTTTTCAAGTTCTACCGAAAACATGGGTCGAATACTTTAAAATATGCTGAATCGTAGACAAAAGACAAGGTGTGAAAACAACCTAACTTCACGATTTTTTGAGACGTCGTTTTTTTATTCTTAAGCTTATTCTTCATAATTTGCCACCAAACCGTTAAAATTCGTGTTCCTGCGTTTTCAACCACCGGAACAGCGACAGGAATTGAATTTTTGAACGAATTTCGGCCAAATCAGAAATTGCGGTTGAACCCTGATATATAATATACGTGTTAAAACATTATATGCGTACGAATCAAAAGTGCTGAAGGCCTGCTCATACCGTTCACACATAAGTCCAAGTTTAAACGCACTTCGCAAGCGAGAACCAACCCATTTGATGTATTACAGTGCAAGATTTTAATTTAGAGCACAAACATTTGGGGAAATACATGCGTATATATTTTGCACAAATTAATTCTCTTCCGGGTGTTTTGATCCAGGATTTTTACAGTACCCAAATTTGGGTTTGCCAACTTTTTGTTGTGAAAACCAAAACCCACACGAAGAACTTTTCACAGTAAAAACCTGTACCCAGTAGTTCCAAAAGAACAGGGACGTTTCTAGCATTTGTGTGAAGAACTTCTACTGAAATGGAGATAATTCTAATGGTATTATAGTAGCTTCCTGTTAGCTATTCTTTTTTTGCTTATCATGTATTGATATCTAGAGGAATCAGTAAACTTTCAAAACACAAATTAACATCGGTTGTCCATTTGTCACAAAACTATTTTTAAACAATTTTTCTTACCTGATCCTGCAACTCCTACGGTTGCTGCACCTGCACCAATAAACTTTGCTGCAGAATCAATATCGCGTGTTACACACGTAGCGTGAAGTGAACAGTGTTGTTGGTTGTTCTGAGCACATAAAATCTAAAACATATATGAATGGATTCATCAAAAATTGCGCCTTCCATTATTTAAAAATCATGAAACCAACTTCACCTTTAGCTTTTGACGCTTGCTAAACTTGCCCCGACTCCGAAGCATCAATAAAAATTTACATGCTTTGAACAGAAACTAAACAGCGGGCTTTTTTTGTCTCAGGTAATTGGAATCAAACTTCAAGTATACCAAATGTAGCGTGGGGAATGTCTGAAATCCTAACAATCCCCCGTTTCAAAATTTGGAAAAACTTTTATGCCTATTCCCCTGTCGTGATGTTGTTGCGTGCGTGCATTCTGTGGAGAAGTTTTTGTTAAAAAATTTATGTATGCATGTGTATGTATCAAGGTATATAGGTATATATGAAATTAAACATGTTTTTGTATACGTATGTTATGTAGTTTTCAGATATGTGTGCATTGTGCATACTTGTTGTGCTTTACATTGGCAGCAGTAAACAAGCAGACAAGGTTTTAGCGGAATGCATTTGCGTGTAAGCATGTAACTTGCGAAAAGCTTTGTGCACTGTAAATCAGGAGCATTTCGCTTTTAAACTTTAGAGAGTGATAATGACAGGTTAGCAAATTATCTTACATTTAAAAATATTTACACCCTAATTGGTTAAGAAATTCAATTTAAATTGAAGACTTTAACTAGCCTCCAACGAAGTTTTTCGAAGATTATGGTGCGGGAATATTTAATTGCGGAATGAGCAGCACCGACATGAAGTGTTTAGCTGAAATCGCTTATGCTCAACAGTCGTCAAGTGCACTGTTTTATTACTCGGGTTGGAGCTGTAATTATCAGCTAGCGGTGTGCTATGACTGCATAATGTAAATTCGAGGCCTCCTTACGGATGTGAATGGAGAAGCGTGGTACATTTTTCGCATTGGAAGAACCTTTTAACAACCCTTGGAAGCGATAACGTGGTTTTTAGAAAGCTTTTTTGTTAAAGTGTTTTTTTGGGGTTGTTTCTGAAAGTTTAACTTAAAAAACACACTTAGATTTTTGAACCGTTTTAAAGTGTAAAGTTTAACTTAAAAACTTAGACTGTAAAACAAATAACTTTCTGTGTAAACTTTTAGCAAATTTAAAATTAAAAAATTATAATAAATACCTTGTTTTAACGGTAACTTTAGTTGTCTTGAAATATTTTGAAAGATTTTGCAAATTTAATGTAAAATTCCAAAAAACCAGTTAACCTTTCTGTTCTCGAGAATATAAGCCATGTGCGAAATGGTATAGGGAGCTCAGTACTATATGGGGACGAGTTACTGCCCGACGGCTTAGCGGTGTGCGTGTTGCGGAGATAAGGAGTTTTCGGCGTTTAACGATTATGAAGTGGCGTTTTTATTAAATTTTGTGCGAATTGGAAATTTTAAGAAAATTCGTTTACGATATTTATTGCTAAGCCGATTTTGAGATTTTTTGCGTCAGACCATGGCGTCTGTTGGTTGAATTTTACGATTAGAATGTTATAACATGTATGTGACGATTTCTTCCGCAAGGAGCCCGTAAGTTTCGTATCATACTTAACATTTAGTTGTGCAGTTTATCGAGTTGAAAATGAACTGATATGTATGATGTTGATTACAAGCATTCTTGGGTATGAATTAGCGCTGGTTTGGTGTTTTAAATACTCTGATGAGCAACCTACTGCATACAGAGTGAAGTTCAAGTGGGTTTTGCCCTTCAAGGAAGCCACCATTTTTTATGTTCTGTGGCTTGTTTTGGTTCTGATGATAGTTGTTATTTTGTGTTGCGTGATCTACGAGTTTAATAAAGTTATTTAGTTTATAGATCGTATGATTTTTCTTGTAAGAAGCATAGTTTGCCATTGCTTTGGTCACAGTGTTACACAATTGCAAATCTAATAAGCCATTCAGTTCAACAAATCACCGATGTTTTGCAATATAAATTCAAATTTTTGCATCCTTTTAAGCAAACATACTGATTCTGGTTGTAATGTTCCACTTGATGAAGCAATGAGTCCAGAAGGCCTGGCAGCTGAAGTCATCATCAAGCGCTGAAAGCAAAAGATGCGACAAGCTCAAGTGTATACACCACCAGGAAAGCAAAAATAATACCACATCTTCTAACTGAACCTGACAGTCGAAAATAACCGGTACCAAAAAAATAGTTTTTTATCAGTCATATAGATAATACCCGGTTTTATCTGACTTTATATGTTACAGTAAGCGTAGTATGGTGCAGACCGTGTGGTTCCAAAATGAAGCACCCACTAAAAGACAGGCACTGTAAAGAGAAAATCCATGAAATCGGGTAGTTAGATTCGCAGTCCAAGACGACCGTCTGTAAAAAAAAGAGGGATGTAGGTATATGTACACGGTAAGTGTATGTAAAGCATGCATTTCCGTACATGTACACATATACCGGATCATGGAAGCTGTTGCAATCACCACATGGTGTAGTGGTAGTATGCTTGACTCGAGTGCAAAAGGGCCGAGGCTTCATTCCCGGCGAGCTCCTTAACTTCAGGCAAAAAATTAAACAGGGGTCGTGCAGGCAAGGACTCCGGCGAGTAGGGTATTACTACTCCGGTGCCCTGTATCAAATTTTGTTGCTTATAGCTATCATTGTATGTTGTTGATTTGTATACACTGATTTCTGAAGCCGTATTAGTGATAGGTCTTGTAACTTTCGAACCAGGGCATAGCGATGTTTCAAGTTCCGCACATTTGTTGCAATGATTTACGTTTCTTCTGTGCAAATTTTGAGATCTGCAATTGCAGCAGTTCGTTCGTTCGAAAACCTATTACTAACTGGTGATAAATGCTATACGCGTTTGGAAATATGTGACCAGAAACAAGTGCGTAGTTAGAAACTGAAGCTATAATCGGTCAGTTAAAACGTATTAGTTTGTCTAAATTTTATTTAACCTTTTGCCAATTTACTACGTACTATGTAGAAAATAGCGCAAAATATCAACGTTGGTGTTTTATATTCATGTAAAATTTTAACACTTACCCAAACTCTAGCCGCACAAATAACAGACAACTTCTGCATTATTGAAATTGGAATTTCAAATTGACTATATCTAATATATACGTATTAAACAATGTATATATTTATCTCTAAATTTACTGGATAAGATTTCCTTAAAGGCATTAAATTACAAATAACATCTTATATCGATTATTCACACTCATGGTAGTAGATGAGTATAAAAATCATAACTATCGATGGTGCGTCCTTGTGCAGTAGGCTCTACAGATCTATAGATCCCTATGCCTATAAAAGATGTATCTTTCAGATTCCTTGCCTGCACCATTCACAGTCTCTTACGACCGTATTCTTTGACACTCATGGCACTTACAACACTGTGACGTTCAAACTTGTCCTTCACTTCCCCTAGCTATCTCGTTTTTTCGAGTTTCTGATTTTTCAAGTTCGAGCATAAATCTTGCAATCTTGTAATATTGATGGTCGACCAATGCACTGCACAGAGGCTTTTCATTTTCCAACGTGGAAAACTTATGATAAGGAGAGGAGCCCTGTCACTCCTTTATAATGGCTAAGTATTTCGATGGTTTGGTAGGAAAAATTACATGCATATTTTAGATGGTAAAGTGGAACTTCAGACACCTGAATATTTTCTAGTTCGGTTGTGTGAAAAATTGAAGTGTGTGGTTTGGTTCGAAAAACGGGAAAGGTGAAAAGCAGAAAATTCAAGCGTAGGTATATGATTCTTTTTAGTTTGTAGGGAAAGTCGGAGTGTAGGCAAGGAAATGTTAAAACGTGTAGGTTTATCTCTTAGTTTGATAGGGAAGGAACAGTCCGGTATTCGACAATGTTATATGGAACACCCACATTATACTGCACGCGCTACTGCAAAAAATGTCTGGGTCTGAGTATAAGGCCCGACGGCGTTTTAACACACTCAATTAATACGTGACCATGATAAAGTGCGGTAGTCCATACCAAAGACGTAAGGTATATTGCACAGTCTTCATATAGCATCGCAAACATACATAACAACAACACAAATACATATATTCACTTATATATTTTGCTTAATTTTTTACCTTTTGTCCCGGCTCCCTTCGGACAGTGTCGGGACAATTAATAGTGTCTACATAATGCATAAAATTGTACCTATACACTTGTTGCAGCTTCGATTTGTACACAGATCCCTACCGGGTGGTTGGACAAATTTTTACATTAGCGCGCGCATTATATAAGGTGGATGACCCATTATTTATACGATATAGTATGCCCCAGAGTTCAGCATTCAACACAATGATTTAAAGTCTAGCACATTGAATAAAGTTCGAAAAGGAACTACAGTTTTATAATGTCAGTCCCCCGTTACCGCTGGTTTGGGTCGCACATAAAATGTCCGCCCTAATTAAGTTTTCCAAGGAAACTATTGAGCACGGCGATAACTGCTGGCGGCACAAACATTAGCTAGCTACAGTGTCCGGACATAGTTCTTGTTTTTGCCGAAATGTCCGCATAATTAAAAGCAAAGTTAAGTTTGGGTATACCATGTATTTTGAATAACACTGGTGCAATTCATACTTCAAATTGTATGTAAAGTGTTTTCTATGCTGGTCTATGGGCGTATCGAGCATCCTCGTTTTTGGTTTCCGGACATAGCTTCAGCGAAATTATAAACCGTCCGCTACTAGCCAAGGCTGTCTTTAGCGAACATTGTAGCATATGCGCGTATCACTTAATGGGCACATTGCTTCACATAAAACATGTCCGGATTAATTAAGTGCAAGCCACACCAACTGTAGCGTGGGACTGAACACACCTCTTAACGACAAAACAAGTCTATATTGTTTAGCGGTATTTTTACCAAATAAACATGCGACATTTTATCGTGGTCAGGCGGCATAACGAAAATTACACGCAAAAATACCGGATTTTGAATGAAAAAATAATTCCAGTATGTGTGTCGACAATTGTAGTGGCTCTACGGTTGCGTTGCCGGGAGATTAAACTCATGACTACATTTCGAGGGCTTTCAACAAGCTTAAAGTATGTATAGCCCTTTTCATACAGTCCAGGAATTTTGAAAAGGTTGTGGCAGGAACATGTACACTTTCTATATATTTGCCTTGCATAGGCTCCTGTTCCTTGCTGTTGTTCATAAGCGGTATGCGACATTGAATGCGGACCACTAACTGTGAGTGAAGTATGCCACGATCACCTATAATCGGTATATTTGAGTATTACATTCAAAACTGACTGCTAAATCGCAGGGCTTCAATCGGAATGAAATTTAGCCAGAATTGATATTAGTGTCAAAATTCAAATTTTAGTTTTGATTCTCAATTGATTGTTCGGCAAAATTTCGAAAACTTTTTTAGTGGCAATTACCTTCAAGCACAAGCATATCACTTCAGATGATGTAGAACGCGGTTTAAATTCATACAAGTAAGAAACACGGAAAAGTTTTTGTTTAAACCTTTAAACATTGTTCACCAGCCTTCAACTCAAAGACGCTGGGTAAGTTTATTATGGCTGCAACCAACGACTACCTCTGCAGACGGATCTGAGCTGCTATTTTCACAGGTGTCCGATTGCTGTGGGTCTACCAATATATGTTAACTTGTCTAGCGGATGATGGTCCCCTGGCGTGGTATCAGGTTCTGAGAGTCACAAAATTCTGACACCCTCTTACGCGTAAGCAGTATTCCTAGCGACATTTAACCGTCTCACATCCGTATCCAGTGGCTACTTGAGATTTTTATGCTTTTTACAAGAGTCAACCGTGTGCCTTTTATAGTTTAATGCAATAAAACTTATGTGTTGTGAGTGTGGAGCGAGCGGATGGGCCGAGGTTATTTTAGGACCTATTTCAAAATGGTTCTTCGTACCAAAATGTATCTTGAACAATTTCATTCAAGTACTGGAACTCCCTGGACAAGCTAAACAATGACACTGGCCAACAAGATGCACTTAAGCGTTTGGCTACTTTGTTGAAAACAGAGTACTGTAATGTCGGTTGGCATAATCTGTACTTTTGACATGCTCGTCTATTCAGAGTTATCCCAGATATTTTATTGATTGAAACCGTGACTGAAACTAAAGCCATGGCTGAAGCTAGGAATTTCTTTGGTTTTGGTTTTTTGGTTGTACACATGTGCATGTCATGGCAACAATATAGAGCAATATCTTGTTAAAAACAAAATTTAGACGCAAAGATTGAAACTGATCTAATTCACGTCCGATTAACGTAAAGCTTAATAGCTATTTTAAAGCTGCAATAACAACTTGAAAAAACTTACAACACGTCACTTACAGAACTTGTCGTTACCTAAGTATGGATAACTCCACCAAACCACGAGATTGGGTGACTGTGGTACAAGTGCAACCCATCTTGAGTCTGCTGCTAATAAATTAAAGGCTTCCAGGACTGGCGTGTCTCCTGTCCGGGTAACAGGCGGATAAGTGAGTACCGATGCTAACTTAAGCGTGAGAGAGCCGGCGAGTGTGGCTCGATATGAAATACTCCGCGTTAGCCCTGTTGGTTGCATGCTAGTCCTGGACACCGAATTTCAATAGAAGTATTTTCCTGAATTTATTCATGCATAAGGGTAATGTCGTTGGAGGCGCAAGATTTGCCGAAATTTTCTATTCAGTTAACAGTAATCGGACTGTCCTCAGGAGAGTCAAAAAATTTGAATTGTCTGCTATCCTGATGTGACATCTACTGTTTGTGCTGCAATATCATATGATATTCCAAATTTTGTCTGCGAGTATCATATGATATGTTTGAAAATGTCTGCAAAGTTGTGGTAAACTAGCTTGATTGTACTGTAGAATGTCATATGATACTAAAATTTCAAATTTGAATTATTTGTACTTAGGAATATATTTTGGGAAAAACTTAGCGAGAAACAGAATGGCAGAAGCTAATTCAACTTGCGAAATCATTTAATGCTGCATTATCCGATTTTTTACTGTTTTATTTAGCGTGCACAAATTCCATTGTCCTGTATAACTATCATATGATATTTAGTAGAATTTTGGAATATCATATGATATTCGCATAAATGTCCCGCAGTATCATATGACAAATGGTTATTTGCATACGATGATCGCTCGACATCAGTGATTTGTAAGCCAATGTCATATGACATTCACATTTGGTCTCCCTAACCGCTATTCGGATCACAGAATTTTATGTTGACGCTGCGTGCATAATGTTTGTGTTGCGGGATTTGTTGTGTGTGTAGTATCGTTGCCGTGTATTTTACAGTACGTTTGCGCGCGGTATCGGGGGCGACGACTAGTTATGCAAATTTTTGGTTGAGAACAGTAATATAGGAAATAGTGTTATTAAGACATTCAAGGGCATGTTTTTGTAGACTAGGTTTGACAATTTTGAAATGAGTGTGTAAATTGTTTTTGTGCGGTCAAGCCTCTCCTGCTATCGTGGGTGGGTTGGTAGGAAATGTCAACTAAGGTAGCCGAGATCTCGGCGGTGTAAGTTATGATTTCTGCTTATTTCGAGCTGTTTATTGAATGGTTGGTTTTTCCGCCATATAAGGCTCGTCATGCTTGTTTTAATATGCTTTATAATATACTGATACAGGATTTGATTTTTGGAAAACATCCATGTGATATTGTTTAATTGCATACTTAAGTTTTCCTCCTGGGCTGATCAGTCTCAGATAGGAAAGGTGACCTGATACCTGAAAGCTCTTTAACTGACATAAACCTAATGATTCGCGCTTAAGTTAGTTAACCTTAAGTTAGTAGATTACTTTTAATCCTAAGTTTAGTTATGCATAGCCTAAGTTAGTATTCCCTTAGGGGCGGTGCGCGGCTCATCGAAAATTAGCCGGACGGGTTCGCCAGGTATCCGGTCATCCACCTGGTGTTTAATGTGCAAGCCGCTACGGCGGCCTAGTTTTACCGGTCTGGTTCCGTATAAGTCCCACATACTTATAGCAGTTTGCCATGTGTTGACCTTTTATCGTAGCACCCCAAAGTCGACCGGTCATATCCTCCTACGGAACTGGACCCGCGGCTATGCCGCCTAATAAAGGGGGCGCGGATGTGGCTGATCGCTTCATAAGGGTGTATCTGGTGAGGGTGATCACACGGGGTCAAGGAGCATCCGCCGGGGAACCTGATCGTCTGTCGCGGCGACTGCCGGACTCAAACTCGTCGGCGGGATCCGCGCTGACTAGTTTCCTGAAGGCGGGTAGGGCGGTCACTCCCCGTCGGAGGCTCGGACTCTGTTTGCTCTTACTGCATACACACTGGACCTTATGGACTTCGCGATTACCTCCAATGATGTCGATCCAGGATGCACCCACTCCGGACATGGGAGACCTCTCGTCCTGGTTAAAGGTTAACATCTAGTAAAGTTAAGGGGAGCTGAGAGTGGGCTGCATTCAATTTCAACCTTTAGCTTTACACCTGCTGTTACGCCAAATGGTGGCCATAAAGTTCATACATTTATATTTTAACTTTGGCGTTTTTGCGTCATAATAAGCATAGTTTCTTTTTATGTTTGTCCTGACAGGCCCTAGCGGCTGTCAAGTGAAATATGCGATTTTCTACGTACAGTATAGAGAGAGTGATTTATTTTGGGCGGGGCGCATAAAGATTTGCACCAAACCTAGTGGTGAACTAATTGTATTTTTTTGAGTACCCGCCTTTCTATAGCCGCCTGGTAAATTTTTGCGCACTATTATTGGGGAATATACGGATAAGCTGATATTATAGTAGAATAGAGGAGTGCACAGGTAACCGACGTGGTAATGTTTGAAAGAAATTTTCTTAAATTTATTTTAAGGATACGAAACTTTTTTGATAATCCAACGCGTGGTGTTACAAATTATTTATGTAAATTTATGTCAATATTCAGAATGAATATGATATTATCTTGCAAATACTTGCAGCTGCGAGATACTTGTGCAAATTGCAGCTGCGAGTTCTCGCTGCGAAAACTTGCACATGTGAATGTGGCTTAAGCGTTAAACTTAGTTTGTTGCTGCAATCGAAATAATTCGCAAGCAGCTGTAGTTTCCACGTCTAGGCTATCGAATTTAAAAAATAAAATAGTTAACGTGGGCTTGAAAAATATTGCGCAAAATAGATTTTAGTTTCCACAATAAAAATCGAAACGTCAAAATTATATTTCGGTGTCAAAATCAATGGCTTAATCCCTCTGGAGACAATTAAAAACTTAACAAGGCGCAATACACAACAAATCATTACACTAGGGAATAGCATTTTAATCTGAGTTATTTCAGTCGAAGCTGCAAAGAAACGCCGGGTTGTGCCATAAAGCGCAGATCTCTTGCAGTAACGTTACTTTACCATGCAACATTTTATTACTAAACAAACAGTTACAAACCAGCTAAAAATCATATCATCCTTCATATTTTATGAACATTTTTTGTAAAGTTTCTCTTAAAGAAACGCCATTCAATTCTTTATTAGATAAAATTTTTGGTAATCGTTAAAATTATATTAGTCGGTGGAATTTACTATTCAATTTTTAGCGCTACATAATAGCTTTAAAACCACAAATGGGAACTTAGATTAATGCCTAAATATTCAAGTTGAACACAATTTTAATTCTTGCAATGTTTGCTTGAGTGTAAAAACTGTCTCGGGCGTTTCGTCACTCATTACATTTTTAATTAAATTATCGTAGTTTTAAAATGGGTCCTAATTATTGTACATCAACAAGTCTGCTATTGCTGCTTGTACTACTTTCTACCTCAAACGCATTGTGGAACGCAACACAATGCTTACACATGAACTTGTACTCGGTAAGCCCAACCACAACTGTGCTATCTTTCCGACTGCATCACATTACAACTGTCAACTGGTCTGATACTTCACGGCCCCGGTGTGACGGCTGTGTTGTGGTAATAAAATCAATTTACCCTTTCATTGCATCCCCATATCCGTATGATCCATGGTATCCACCGAGAGAAACATTTCCTATCACTGAGTCTGCGCAACACTGGGATTGTTTGGACAACAAGCGTCCACTTGGTGCTGCAATTGCGGTTGAGCGATCCACCGGCGAATTTGAAAGTATATCAGGTATTCACGGACTGTTCGCGAATACAACGTACTCATTGACTCTCAATATACGATGCTCTTGGTTTTTAAATTTGGTATGTGAACTATACTGCACAAGCTATTCAGTGAATGCCTTCTGTCAAGTTTAGCATTAGCTATTACATGACTTGCAGTAAAAAAACTTGTAGGTTCAGTACTCAAAAAATCATACGAATACATCCTGATTTTCTTGCATAAAAACATTGCATGTGTACAACATGATTTAATTCGTTATATCTGTATCTGTTTATTATTATTGCACATTGTTCGGGATTCACGTAACAACCTGGCCAATAAGGGTCATGATTTTTCCCGAGATAATTCAATGTCATAGTTAAAATTCGGGCTCTTATAGCAGGAGAACAGGAGAACAAAACAAACTCGAATGTTGATACGACATTAATTACCAACCACCACTCTTATTAGAGCCGTTACGTCACGTGATGCCGTCCGACAATCATATGAATATATCATGTGATATAACATTGCAGCGAATATCATGTGATATTCAGCGGGTCATGTCATCTTCACTTGCTTATAAACGCATATCTCGCTCGCGAGTTTGACACTATCCTATCTTTCCGCAATTTTTTGTCAAAAAATATCGCGCTGTGCGAGAACTTTTATTCATTTTTTAAAGATGGTTTCACTTTCTAGATCCATCATTTTGCAAGTTTTGTGTGAATCTGTTTTTGGAAGGGTTTCCCCACAGCTACGAGCTGCCCTTGTTATAACGTAAGCAACGCGTTAGCCGTTCAAACTTGAACATTGTGTGTTACGCATAGAACCCCCTGCGTCTTTCTAAGAAATTTAATATGAATCAAAAATATGATTGGATTAACTGCGAAACTAAGGAAAGGCATTCCTTTTCACAACCTACGGTGCTCTTATACAATATTTAACAATTAGGTAGACCGTAAGGCAATACCATAGCGCTGCTAAAAGCGGTTAAAATCATTTATGTGTATTTTGGTTTCAGCCTATGGTGTCCCCATCAACAGTAGTATACACAACCAAAACATTTCCAGACGTTGGAACATTGACTCACACTGGTTGTAACGCGTCCGCGTGTGAATTTGCGTGGATCCCTTTTGAACACATTGTTGAGCCTGAAATGCCAGCAACTGCTCCAAGTAGAGTTCGTATTGTGCTCACAAGGGACACCACTCGCATTCCAACTGCTCCAAGTACATGTTTGTACTCGTTGAAATTGGATACAACGAGTAATGACGACGTGATTATTGAAACTGACCAACCTCAAGGTGGGATTTTTATTTTATATTGAAATTATGTAGAATTTTGTGAACATACTTGGTGTAGTCAATGACGTATTCGAATAATAATACAACGACAATAAATTATAGCTTTAAAGTATGGCGATTTGATTCTGATGCAAAACAGATTCTTCAGCAGATCATATAAAGGCGACTTGTTAAAATACTGCCATTGCACACGTAAAGCGGGTAGCAAAAATAACGGAAACAGAAGCAAATGGTTATCAAAATAATAGAAACAGAAGCGGAATATTGAAATCTGAAAGTCTCAAAAATGTTGCAGGCCAGTCTGCTATTTAGGCCAATTACCTATTGGCCTAGGTCAATCTGCTATTCTTAGCAAATAGCAGATTGGCCTAGTCCAAATAACGATTGTGAGATGTAGCAAAACAACAATGATGTAAAACTAATGCTGATTGGTTAACGTTGTTCCTTCCGTAAAAATAATCAAATCTGTGATTGGTCTATATGTTTAATACCAGTTTGGCCTAGGCGAAACTTTTTTTGCACAAAATAACAGATTGGCTTATCCTATAATTGGCATGAAGAGCAGATTGGCCTACGACATATATATTTTAACCAATACAATTGAAGCTTGCAAATGTTCGGCGGGCTTTCTAAAAATTTGAAGAAAAATAGGATACAGTAAAGCTAATTATAAGCATAAAAATAACTGAATTTACGGCACTATTTAACGGTTACGGAACGGACGGGCCGCGCATTGGTTGAGAAATAGAAGGAGATTTTGTCAAGAATCTGAATCAGGCTTTGTTTTATACAAATGAGTCGAAATAATGCATGAAATTGCTGTTATAGATTCGTCGAACTTGACTGCACTCAACTTACTACCGAATACGCTTTATTACTATTACGCAATGGCTGTTTATAATCAGTCAGCGTTCATGTTTAAAGAAGGCAAAATTCGCACGTTACCGACAGCTCCTTCGGAACCGTTAGGTTTAAGCTTGAGTTCGTCATCAAACACGAACGATATAACGCTGAGCTGGCTGGCTCCAGAAAAGCTTGGAGGTTTTGCTGAAACAGAAATAAGCTATGAAGTCAATTCCGTAACCAAGAACTACGAAAGAAACTCGGTTTCAAACATGACTGTTTCAACAAATAGTACCACAATGAATGTGCCAACAGAAATGGCTTGCGACGAATGCGAAACAAAAGTATGACACAAGAGCAACTTGAAACAAAACGGGTTTTTGATTCGAAAAACGACCGTAGATAAATCATTAATCAACACATTATTGCTTATGGCATAGGCATAGGCTTATCATAAATCAGAATATAAAGAGTTGAGAGTAACCTCTATATGCACTTTGAGAGATACCACAACGCATAGAAAAGTTTCAGTGTTTTGGATGAATAGAAATTTAAACATCTTAAGAGTAGCAGTTCATGTGACCAATCAATGTTCGACTTCGCTTTAAACTTGCATAAACCCTTACAACAAGTCAAACATGAAACGTTTAAGGAACATTATGACTGAAGTGGGTTCGGAGTTTATTTATCAGCCCGTGAAAGTGGTTAAGGGTAAATAGCTATTTTGTAGTTAGGTTTCCCGCTCTAGCCGGCTACCAAGACTCTAGAATGAAGCTGCCGTTTGAGCCACCCAGGCCATTTGCAATATAGCGAGGTTCTAGGTCCAGTGATGCATCCAGAATAACTGGCGGATCCAAGGAGGTAAGTACCCCGGTTTAGGTAAAACCAGCAGATATAAATAACCAAATTCTACTATATCTCGTATGGCCCCCTCTCATAAATTTTTGGCTCGACCACTGTCTAGGATTTCTAAAGGATGGCGTGCATATTTACAATTCACTAATTTTTCGATATCTTTTAAAAACAATTTCACAGAAACGATTAAGTAGCATCAAAATTTAGAACGTAATTTTTTGTCTCTCTGAGAGGCGCTTGCAGCAGTAATGCATTTATGCGGATAATCTTGACATATTTCAAGATTTTTGTTTTTTTAAAAAAAAGCAAAATTTAGTCCATTAAATTTAAATCAGAAAGCCCCAGGCAATATATATAGTAGCCAAAGCCGTAATTCAACCCAATTTCGAATTTCACTAGTCCAGCTCGCAATTGCAACTTCGGCTAGCCCACGGCCTAAATATTTGTCTGTTACAACAGCACGCCTTGCGATTAGTTACAACCTTAATTCCATATTCAAATACTATTTACTGATGCGAATACACTTTTCTGATTGACTAAGTAATCGTTAACTACCTGTTGGCTACTAAGGAGTTTGTTTTGCTAAGGTAATTTATCGTTATCAAGTAATAATACAGAAAACGCACAGCATTTATTATCAGATATGATTCCGCCTTGGGTTAGCCAAGCCGTAAATTTCACTTTGGACTAGCACAATTCAGAATTTATCTAAACTACGACTTGAGCTACGACATATACGTTGAAACCGTTCAAGTGAAAATGCTGACGGCGTAACCTCGACACTGGTAGCTGTTCTCGATTGTGTTACTGTATTTCTCCATTTGAATCACTGATAGAAGAATTCATTGATTTAGTTTTTGTGAAGTCTAATATTTTTACTCCACAGTAAAACACTAGCAGAAGCCGGTTCTTGTACTAAACATACAGATGATAACATGAACCTCATAACACCAACGTTAACGCTTTTGAAACCTTAAAATTGCCGACGTAATATTAAATTCAGTACTAACGGGAGACCATCTGCATTTCAGTTTCGAGTCCGTGCCTACAACGGACTCTACTATGGGCCATTGACAAAGACAGTAACTCTGCATCGAACTCAAGTCCCTGGTTCAAATGGAAAGATCAATCTCAAAACAGTCATAGGGACAGTGGCCGGAGTTTTTTGTCTTACACTTGTTTTGGGACTTGTTCTTCTGCAGAGACTTCGCAAACCCAGCCATTGGATCAATCCACCCAAAGAACTTGCAGGGGTCAGACGAGTGTCGCTAAAAAGTTTGTTCATCAAAGATCTGATTGGATCAGGCGGTCATGGAGACGTTTATGAAGGATGGGCATTGTTGGATGACGGAAAACGTAACCGTGTACGGCCAGTTGCGTTGAAAACATTAAGATCCACAGCGCCTTTGATAGCACAAGCAGAATTAATCGAAGAGGCTGTGACGATGAGAAAAATGGATCACTGTAACATTGTCAAGCTGCTGGGACTTTGTACAGACATTGGTCAATTTTGGTTGTTGCTCGAGTTGATGAAAGGTGGAAATTTGTTGTCGGCGTTGATTGAGTACAGTCAAGTTGAATGCATCATTGGCTCTAACGTGGTTCGCGGAGTGACTCTTGGAAGTCAAATGAGACTAATAAAGCAACTGCTCGCCGGCTGTGAGTACTTGGAAACGAACGGATATTTGCATCGTGATTTAGCGGCACGCAATTGTTTGGTTTCAACTCGGGAACTGGATATAGCGACGGCGAAAATATCTGATTTCGGATTGACACGCAGTTGCGCGTCTGACCAAGAGCTCTACTACCGACTGTACAATGGAAGTAAATTTTCACCGCGTTGGTGCGCGCCAGAAGTTTTCGGCGAATTTAAGTTTTCGTCAAAATCTGACGTTTGGTCGTTTGGAGTATTGATGTGGGAAATTCTAACGAACGGCACTCATCCGTTTGAGGCAGTAAACAACGATTATGAAGTAATGCAGATTACACTTGAAGGACATATCCTGCCTCAACCGGCAGGATGTCCTGACATATTGTATGAGTTACTCATGCAGTGCTGGATTTATGATGCCGAGCTGCGTGTTTCGTTCGCTGATTTATGTGAATTTTTCCAAAAAATGTAAAGTTCAAACTTCTAATACGTGGCAAAATCTAGTGAAACACCGCGAAAACATGAATGAGCTGATTTAGCTATCCGTAAAATAATCGGACACATTAGTACATGTGTTTGTTGTTAAGTTCTACACACAGTTGAGAAAGCGGGTTCGATTACGTATGTAAAAACTATTCGCAGTATAAAAAGCGCATCGAACTGCTAAAAGTATAGGTATGACGGATCTAGGGGGATCCCAGGATCGATCCCTCAACGAGAACCCAACAAAATTTCACAATTGAGTACAAAGATAACATATGACTTTTCGCTTGTGAGTTCTTACACTGTCAATTTCAGTGAGTTGATTTTAACTCAGAATGAGTTGAATCACTCAGTCTGAGTTAAGACTATCAGAACTCAAAATTTTGAGTTGATTCAATTCATTCTGAGTTAATTAATCAAGTCACCCAGAGTCAACTTAACTCAGAGTGAGAATCAACTCAACTCAGAATGAGTTAATGTTTACTGATTTTAATTCAGGAATAACCAACTCTCTAGCTGAATTGATTAATTAACTTATTGGAATTTACAGTGTAGTAGGATTTTATTATTTATAACTTTTGATTTTCCCTAATCATTTTGCGTACATTAACGTTTTGCTCACTTGGCTTGGTTAACATAAGGCCAGGATGGAACAACCACTCCAGGCGTTGCACGACAAAGTCAACTTTATGAACTCCACAGGAACCTAAAACTAAGTTTTTATCAAGTTTGAACGTTGTATATAAAGCATGCTCTTGCGTCTTGTTCGCGAATTTTTTAAATTGGTTACCAATGTAGCGTATGCTTGGATCAGGTCAACGTCACATGTAATGGTACCAAACGAAGCTATTTTTAATGTTTGTCCCTCAGTTTGCTTTTCGGAGAAGGTCCATAATCAATTTGGAAAACTCCACTTGATCAAAACGCAAACTGTGTTCAGAATGTGTACGCGTTTTAATGCCTAAGCTTATCCAAAAGCCGAAACTTGCGCCTACTTTTCGCTTACAATGGGGTCACATCTCGCAGGTCAGAGGGGTGGGCTCGGATACCGTAGAGTCAGCACTGACATACATTGAAAATCCAACCTCGGCGCACTCCTACTAAATAATCCTAGATCCCTCGCTGAGTAAAGGTCGTGTGTTCTACTCCTTGAAGCAATTTGCTCTTCATCTGCATTTTACATAAAGGTGTCCAAGTTGCAGTTGCAAAACTTGCAAATGTAAAATAGGGCTTAAACTGCTGAATCCCAGTTGGCCTACGTTTGTTGTAACTGCCAAAATGAAACTATTCGTAAAGCGGCTGACGGATCTCCTGGAGTGATAGCCGGTTTTGAGGATCACAAAATTTTTCATGTCAGTTAACGCCTAAGCTTTGTATACCTTCGTACGCGTGTCTTTTATCGCATCCATCTCAATAGGTTCTATCGGTGTTATATATGTATTTGAACTGTATGCTTGTCACAATCTTCCCAGTAAAACTAAGTATCCCTGGAAATCGAGCGGTTTGAATTTACGAAATTCGAATGACCCACTAATTTACAGATGCTCCATGCCGATTCATACTTGTACTTGTCACATGATATGATAAAAGTATTTTCTAACAACTGCATGTTTATACTGCCATTCTTAAGTATTGACTTAGACTAAATATTGAACTTAATTTCAATGTTTACAGTTAGAAACGGTTACATACGTCCGGTTTGTTTTCGTGCACAAATTGACTTCAAGGTTTGGTGAGGCCTGATAACAAAACCGTTTCAGCTGGCCTTGGTGGTAAGGTGCTATTCAGTCGACAACATAGGTTAATTTTCGTTACTTAAAATGATTAATATTTCGTCAACTGCAAAGGAACCGCATAAGTTTAACTTATTAGTACTTAATGTCGTGGAAGCTGCCTGGTTGAAAACAGTACCGAGAAATTTGCATTTGAGGGCAGCATCCTACTAGGTCCGTGTCCATACCGAAGGGTTTCCACTTAAAAGTGAACTTAAAACTCTTCAGCAGTGACTCATCTAAATTTTTTAGCGCGATATATGACATTGGTCACGCTTTCGTACTCGGCTCTGAAACCAATTTTATAGTTCTCGTTCAGGTCTCCTAAATTTTAGGCGGGCTGGGTAGCTGGGCCAGAACGAATTATATGCTACTTGAACACGATTTGAAGAGCAAATCGCGAGCGAAAACCTACACACTATTCCCTTCACTTCCAGTACAGAACTTCAGTTTGAGGTCGTTGTGGGCGTATTTTTGTCTTGGAGTTGAAACAGAATGTAGGAAATGTCGTAGCCACGATTTACGGCGAGTATTGAAGAATTCGAAGCGAGCAAGAAGCTATACATTGTTTCAGTATTGGTTCCCTGTTTAAGAGTCCCAAATCGTTTTTTTATTCATCCACAGCTAGGTGTAAATCACCAAACCGCAACCTCACAAATCAAGAACTTGTGTAACTATGAAGCTTTGCACAATATTTATTATATTTAGTTTTGAGCTGATTAGGTTGGGGAATTTGACTATGAAGTTTTCTTTTGAACAGCGCCGCAGGCAAAATTTTTCGAAAATTGAATAATTAACAAGTTCGCGAGTGAAGCCTACGAGAAACTATAGGCGTAATGTTTTATATCTAATGTATATATGACACATGAACTGATTCCGTGGGGGGGGGGGTCCGCGGCCCCTTTGAACCCGTCTCGGTACGCTTCTGGGAAACATTGATATAACCAAAAATTACCTGTTGTTACCCATAAAATATGTTGAGCTTGATTTAAGTAATTTAAATTTTATCCTTGCTTACTCTAGAATCATTCTTGCGTACGAACTCACAGTACTCTGGATGCAACGGTAGTATTTTTAACGCCGAATACTTCAAAAGCGAAAATTGCTTTTTCTGTCCTCGGCCAGCTAAGTGCTTACACACAAAATTTTACAATAGGGCATGTTGGGTAAGAACTTTATGGGTTCTTGCAAGTCGCTCTTGAAGCTGTGTCTTATATTTCAGTCTTATTTGTCCAAAAAGTTTGTGAAATAAAGTAGTCTTAATTGTCAAACTTTCACGCGACAAAAATTTAAGCACCATAAATTTTTAGAATTTAAAATCTAATATTCATGAAATATGTCGAGTCTGAAAACCACATATAATTACTACAATCCCATACAGTTAAAATACAAACAGTAGCGAATTCAGAATTTTCTGTTGGGAGATCGCAATAGCAAACGAGAACAGAACGTAGCCAAACCCAATTCCAGTGCTATCTGTCCATCTCAATGGTGTACATCGATCCCTTGATCTCTTTTATCCGCCGCTCTGTTACATAGTATGGCGAAATTTGTTCGGTATATTAAACAGAAGAAACTACAGAACTGCAGATGTAACCAAAATCGAATGAACAGCGTAACATATAAAACTTGTAAGGTGCGGGGATCTTACATTTTTCACAAAAAATGTTCTACGGGGGGATCCACCCGACTCTCTCCGCTGGATCCGCCATACATACAGGACAATTTGCTTCGTGTGGTGCAGATGTCCCAAGTATGGGATGACTTCGCATAAAAAATTTCGCCATTAACAGCCAAGGACAGGTGTCGACAGAAAACTAGAATCCTTTTAGAACATTTTTGTTCAGGTCGGTATCCAATGTTTGAGAATAAATAAAACCATTTGACAAATGTGTCAACCATTTTAAATGACGTCAAATTTTGACAAGAACGGATATAATTTAACCTTTTGACGCGGCTTGCGTTATCTGGTTTAATTGCTTATATCTCTTGTAATTTTCTTGCGGTTTCGTAAAATACAACGTAAAAAAATAACAGCAACAACAAAAACAACAAAAGCAACAACAAAAATAAAAGCAACAACAAAAATAACTGCATCAACAACAACAGCAGCAGCAGCAACAGCAACAGCAGCAGCAACAACAACAACAACAACAACAACAACAACAACAACAACAACAACAACAACAACAACAACAACAACAACAACAACGAACAATAACAACAACAACAACAACAACAAGAATCACAACCACAACAACAACAAACAACAACAACAACAACAACAAAAACAACAACAACAACAACGACAACAATAACAACAACAACAACAACAATAACAACAACACAACAACAACAACAACAACAACAACAACAACAACAACAACAACAACAACAACAACAACAACGAGAACATCTAAAACAACAATACGAACTAGCAAAACAACAACAACAGCAGTTGGCAACAATAAAAAATTGTCTCGACTTTTTTGATCGATTCAAATTTATAAAGACCTTAATTTTTCAGGGGTCAAAGCCGACTTTGCGACTATTTTTATGTAATTTTTGGGCATTTCCTACACGTTTTCTGGTGGCTAAAAAGTGGGTGACACGTATCTTTAGTGATGGTTACAATTGCAGCCGAAATTCGATACCTTTTAGAACTGAGACATGTGACCTATGGTGCATATAGAAGAGCGTGCTGGTATTCAAAGTTCCGTCCAAGTTGACAATGGACAGCCATCTATATCTGTTAGCAAAGCCGGATCTTTAACTCTCGAATTCGGACTTAGGTCTCAGTTTATGATTCCTAATAACGCCTGAGCTTTAGTTCAAGATTTTACGTCTAGCTTTAGGCTCGGGGCCCTTGGGGGTAGGTTCAAAGTATGGATTAGACTTTTTCGTACCCTCGGGTTTACAATTATCTTAGGCTAACATTCAAGCAAACATTTGGCTCAGCTCAAGGATTAGCAGATTTAAGTATTTAAATTTAAACGCGAGACTGATGGTACAAAAAGGCATCTGAAAACTATATAGCTCATTCAATAAAATCAATTTTAACCCGTTAAGTAACTAAGACACCACAGTATACGTCATCATAAACGTCTACGAATTTGTACAAATTTTACCTTGATGAACATTGTAGGAGAGCATATATATATCACACTTTACACTAAACCATTTTGATTAGTGAGGAAGTGTAAATATATAAAATATAGACGGTACGTCTTGAAAACAATCCCAAACCTACCCCCTCCCAAATGCAACACACCAGGGTGGTCACTCGATGACCCCCGTATGCTTACCAAGCGTAAAAACGATACACATTTCAAAAATTCTTCAATTTCCTGTTTACCTTTTTCAATGCGGTGTTTCTATCAACAGTAGACGCTTTAATTTTCAAATAATTCATTTTACTCTTACATACAGAGCTCTTAACTTGAGTCCGTTTCTGAAATACGGTAAACATACACAGCCCAAATTTGCCTTAAAACAAATGTCTGTCACCTCTTAAATGTAAATGTTTTGTTTATTTACGTATCCGATATTCTCAGCCCGGTCTTACCCATATCTATACGCACTAAATCTTAACAGCCCAATGGGTATTGTTTGTGCACACAGAAACTCTTGGCTATTCATTGCCCTCCGAAAATATAACACCAAGAGATGTGCTGACAAATTGTGTTGATTTGGCCGAAATCATAGCTTATAAAGGTAAATGTATAATAATGCAAATGACTCTCAACTGTTTGCAGTTTTATTTCGAGCTGAGTGTGGAAGCTAAGCTTGCCTGTTTTGACGATTTTCGACATTTTTGACTTAGGAGCTAATTCTGCATAACGATAGCTGGACCCGGGTATCAAAGGATATATGTCATTCCATCTTCAAATCCGTATACTTTGCCATTTTGGTAAATTTTTACGGCTGGCGAGTCTCGTTTTTCTTTAGCGGTCTGATAGCCGTTATTCGCAACTTTGTAACGTGCTATCACACCAGCTGAATACATCTCGTCACTTTTTAATTAAGGAATGATGGGCTTCAAAGTTGAGCATGATTTTCGGATGACACTTTTGCCCAGCTAGCATTTGGAATTTGACAACCGCAGCTCTCGGAATTAGCTTATCTGAAAATCTGTTGCAAAACTGGCGATAGAAGTTCCATACAGTTAAACACTCTGTATCTGATTTTATCTTTGACTGTTTTATGAATTAAACACGTATTAACCCATCAATTAATAACGTGATTATTCCATTAATTTTTTCGATTGCACCCTGGCACCAACTGGCCGCTAGCTTAGGATAGCAGTGGGACCTCAGAAACGTAGGAAGGATTTATTTAGCGAGGGAATAACCACGAGTAAGATTCTTGCAACCAATCATAGCGAGCGCGAAAATATGTGGACCTTTGTAAGTTTTTATCACTGTCTGTAACAGTTCATTTTTCAAGTAGTTCCAGAAATTTCGGGAAGTTATACCCCACCTTTCCCCTCTTGTAATGAATGCCCCTGGGAACCTTAGCGTCCTACAGGTTTCAGCCTCGCTAGTAAGTCAACTGAGAAAAGGAAACTGACTGTAGAACTTAGGTTTGAAAATTAGAAATATTTAATGCCAGTGCTGCAAGCTAAGTAAACTAAATATAGCGTCATCCTAAATAACAGTTTCATTGAAAAAAATCCCTTTGCCAACTAAAAACGTGAATAACTGTATTGAAAAATTCCACTTTTACTCTATATTGAGCAATGCTCGTCTTTTTTAACTGAAGTTTGTCAAAACTTCGTACTACGTTGTAATTACTAATTTTTGTGCTTACCCTGACTCTTTATTTTCATCGAAGGTTTGGAATTTTTAGTGTTTTAAATTCTAAAGTTTGTAATAAACGCACGCGTGGGAAATATTTCAATTTTGAAAGAATATATATTGCATCGAAGCTGCAAAATATTTTGAACTTGTGTAGTATCCGTCGCATGTGTTTGATCCATTTGGCTAGAAAATACAGTGTGAGCTTCAGATGAACAATTTGCAATGTATAATTTTCAGCACAACAAGGCTGGTAATGTGGAAGCCGTGTCTTCTCCTTCCCCGATCAACATTTACTTAACGGCGACAAGGTTAATTTTGTTCCAACATTAAATATCAATATTAAAAGCAGCCTTCACAACTTCTTTAACAGCACCACTAACAGATATGCAAATTCAAACATTTAAGCCTCGTCCACCCCGAATTCGCGGTGAATTGTCATCTCGAACGACCAGCTCAGACCGCTCTTCCCTTAGTTCATCTCGCAAGCAAATTCAACCCAACGAACATTCAAAACACAGTGAATCTAAACTTGACTCGCGAATATCAAGCCGAATTTCTTCGAATCTATCTCCAGTGACATCGTTGAGTTCGTCCGAATACTCGTTTGACCAGTGGCTACCAAACCAAAACGCCTACCATGCGTCAACATTAGCCAATCAAAACCGAGATACGCTTGTATTGACGCCTCTGGCAGCCAATCAGATTCAAGCTCAGCGATACGGTGATCGATCGTTAGCCAGTCAGATTCATGCTCAGCAAGCCTGTGATCGAACAGCTGTCAATCAGATTCAAGTTGATGTTTATAATCACTCATCAGGCAATGAGATTCATGCTCATCGCAATAATCGTCTGCTTGCCAATGAGCGCTCAGTATCAGCAACCAGCTACGACAACACTTGGACCCCAACTAGTGAAGCAATTAGCAAACGTACAAGTTGGAATATTAGTGGACATTTTGCAACGTTCGAAGATGAATTAAACGCGGATATTGAAATGCAACCGGAGCCAAAATCTTCCCCCGGATGTATAAGTAGGCTGCGACAAATTTACAACAAATTCGGGCTGCGACATATTTTACCCATCATACTCCTGGTTGGCTACTCGTTGCTTGGAGGAGCGATATTTTACACACTTGAACGAGCAAATAACTCGCGAATTGTCGAGCGACAGCTTTTGATACTTAATCGAACTCGAGTTGAATTTTTAATGCAAATTTTGAAAGATGTTAAGCTTAACCCAAGTAGACTTATTTCGGATTTTGATCGAAAAATTCGAAGTATTTCGAGCGAAGATAAGCAGGTTGACACTACTAGCGATGGCCTACTAATGCGGCATCTGCTCGACTACGAGAAATCAATTAAATTTCGAGCTCCAGAAATACACTGGACGTTTAGCGCTTCTGTATTTTATGCTTGCACCTTGTATACGACAATTGGTGAGTTTTTGAGCAAATGTTTTCTTCTGGATTTTTATGCACTTGCAATGCGTAAATGCAGAAAAGTTTTTTTTGCCAAAGAAGGTTTGCTCTCGTAATACAAGTTTGTTTGGTAGCTAGAAGCATGTAAAAGCTGACTGCATATCTGACCATAAAAGTGGCACAAATTTGACAAATGTATAATCTCTCAGCTTTACACATATTATCAAATCGTACCTAATATCGCGAAATTGTGTCATTGTTTATTAAACAAATAATTAAAACGAATCAGAGGGAAATTATGACTTTGGCATTTTAAGGTTAACGCAAAATTATCCGCAGGACAGATTTTTTTACTACACACATATATTAGTTGTTACACACTGCGCATTGTGTAAGTATATATTGTACGTGCTCAGTTTGCAATAGTTACACATTGTATGCGGGAAAGAGATTTGCGGTGTTCGGCATTTTCAGGTTATGGCAACATATCTCCAAGTACACTTGGAGGCAAAATAGCGACCATCGTTTACTCTCTGGTTGGTATCCCGTTAGTTCTGGCGATTCTGAGTGATCTCGGCCGCCTGTTGTGCCGCTGGATAGGCCGCTGGTGGACTGCGATGACTGCAATTCGAGCATACGCGACGCGAAAATTGCGAAAATTTCACGAACGATTTCGCATAAGAATGGTTTAGTTTGAGGATTTTTATATGATTCAACCCTGTTATAGAACATACGCTCTAGTTACACCCTTCGACTATAACTTTTGTCATGATGTATTTAGCCTAAAAATGATTACAGAATTGTCCCATGTTACTTTAAGGGGTGTCCAGGTTTCTGGTAGGCATATAAAAGAGTACGTTTAGATTTTACATTACATTTTTGCTTAGGCTTAGGCTTAGGCTTAGGGTATGCTTAGGCTTAGGCTAATAGGCTTAGGCTTATGAGCACATTCTTGCAACGCTTAGGCTTAGGCTTAGGAATACGAATACGCATAATCTACTGTTACGTCCCTTAAAGTAACATTGGTCACAGAATTTATGGGATTGCTGTTCGTTTGTATACAACCGTTCAAGTCTTTTTGGACTATATTTTGTTTTATTATTCTTTTCTTAAAACTTTAAAAGTATAACCAATTTCGGTTTCTCAAACAGTACAACTATGCACCAAATAGGAGGAATTTTCAACAGCAGGTTTTGTTTAACGAAAATTTTGTAGTCATAGAATTCTTCAGCTTAACAAATTACAGTACCGTTTCTCTATAATTTTGTCCTTTATCGAAAATATTGCAATAAAGAATGTATTTTTCAGCTCCCAACAGCGTGCACAAGACAGCGCAGCAATGGTGAATTTTACACAGACACTGAAATTGAAAGTGGCAAAATATCGAAACAAGTTCGAAATTTAGACCAAAGCCATCCTGCGTGCTCACAAGATACACACTCGGTATCCGTAGCCGACAGTGAAGCTCCACCTCCCGCTGGACCAGCTTTAGTCCTTTCGGTGGCGTGGCTGTTAACTTGCGCGGCGTTGTTTATGATTTGGGAGCGGAATTGGTCGTTTTTTGACGCGTTTTATTTCTTTTTTATCAGTGCTACTACTATTGGATTAGGTAAAGCTAAAAGATGTTTTAGACAAAACAAAGTTTTAGTGGACTATTGCAATTACTCGATTGTGTCAATCAAAGCGACAAGTTTGCTTGTCCTTTGACATTAACATATACTTTGGACCAGTCTTCGGACGACAAATTTAACTGACGTTTCCTCACCAATCGCATAGGGCAGCTCAGGCTAATGCTCTACTTGCCCTCATATGTAAAGTTGGTCGTCTTAATTTTGCTCGTTTTTAGGTGACGTTGTACCTGAACATCCGGATTATATGATAGTCAATTTTGGATTGGTTTTGTTCGGACTTTGCCTGATTTCAATGTGTATCAGTTTAATACAAGCGAAAATTGAACAGTTTTTGTACAATATTATGCAAATGATTAAAGACGAATACGCACGACTCATGGACCAAGCAGGTATTGTATTACAGGTGTGATCAAATTGCAGTTAGTAGATCCATGATTTTTGGCAGAAATAGGAGATATACTGTTTGTGTTTTGAAATGTTACCATTTAAAGAGTGCTTTTAGCAATGTTTTAAGATTTAGTATATAATATTGCCGAACGCGCAAATTCAGAACTTTTTGCATTTCACTGGCGATTAAATCCAGTGGGGGAACTTCAGATGATCCATTGGCATCGCAAAGAGTTCTCGCATGCCATGGCTGATGTGAGGTCCATCCCTCATTTCCCTGGTTTTAACACTGTCCCGATATCTTAGTATGCTTTACTTTACTTGTTACAGGCGAGGTAGACGAATCAGACCGTGAAGAAATAGTCAAACGAGTATGGAATCAACAACCATGGTGGGCACGTCATATAATGCCATCAGTGATTGGAGAGCGTCAAACGCAACAAATTGCCCAAACTGCACAGCAGACAATCCTATACGGGCTGGGCACCTCAGTGAAGTCTACACAGACTGAGTCTCAAAATCGCTCAAGGTTTAAAGAGAAAGACGCTGAAATGTCTGGTTCACACAACATACCGAAAGATATCCAAAGTGGCGGTACTAGGAGCACAGGAAGCGATAACTTCAACAAATCTAGACGACCCCCAGTGAATGCAGTCGACAGTGAGACTTCAAACGAGTGTTTGACCAGCCGTGGGCAAATTGCAGCAAACCGTGGAAAATTTGTAGTTTATGAAACAGACCGTGCGAAAATTGGCGAAAATGACGAGCCAGAGCCACTCTGGAACGATAAGGAAACGGGCGAAAGTGCTGCCGAAACGTCCTTTGAAATAGGTTCGGTGTATGAGAACGCGAATGTGTCGACACCCCTAAAGGTGGATACGTTCCCTTATGATTATGAAAACAGTTTGTTAGGGCGAATGTGCAATACTCAAACAAGTATGTTTGTCATTAGCTTTAAAAGTTTCAAAAACCATTTGTTCATTGCGTGCATTTTAGGAAATTGATAATATATACCTATTTTGAAAACAGAATTATGAACAGACACCTTACAGTCGGTAAAACCATAAACCCGTGTTTGAAATTATCCCTAACAGCGCCCGTATTCTAAAGTGAGTATACCATTTACCTCTCAGTTAATTAGTTGTAAATTCTCTAAAAAAACAAGTCCGCTAATTTTTTTATACCTTTCTCCACAGCGTTCCTGGCTAAAGCATAGCTATTTGAACCTTTTCCGCTGACTGGTTGTGAATACTATGGCCATTTAAGAACATATAAAGTACTCTAATAATAGCTTTAACCGTTTACGAATACGTAGCTTAAATTAGAAAATTATCACAACCTGATAACCTTCGATTCAGCAGAAGCCCCTATTTCTTTTCTTGCAAAAAAAATTCAGTGGTACTTGCTTCTTTCGCTCCGGATTCTGTTTTTGTCGTAATTCTCCTGCAAGTCATGCGGATTCGCCGTATGCCCTTTACCTAGCAAATTCAGCTGGCTACCACACTTAAACCGCTGTGTACCTTACAGGTCAATCTGTTTCATCAACCGACGCTCAGTTTCCAGCAATATCGTCGCCTTATGAGATATCTCCGCAACCAGATGCGACAGATTTCAGTGGATCCACATTTCTTAGTGCCCAAATGAATGCAAACCAACCCCTTAGACCTTCAGCTGTTTTGAGAAAGTTGCGTTCAATCGATTGTCAAACAAACGAGCATTGCGTTTGTCATCAAAGCGGATTTCCCTTTACCGCAGCCTCAGAGGTAAGCAGCATTTAAGTGCAAAAAGTACTCAGGAAAAGGGTCCATGTGCATTCACGTCCAGAACAAAGTCAAGTGGATAATGACTCCAACCGTAAATCTAAAGCTAAAGTTAAAAATTTAGCGAGCGTCAAAGATATTCGACTTTTCAAGGCATGTTCTATATGTGAACTGGCGGATACAAAGGGGCAGGTGTAACCCTAACAGGTATCAAATCCAAGATTTCGTATTAAAAGTTTAGCACTTAAAATGGCGTTCGGCTTCCTGCTCGCAATTTTTTGTCCATTATTATATCTCGCGCAGCGCCAGATTTGTAAATTTCTGGATCCACCACAGTTTATTAAATATTACCAGTAATTATGAACATTTGGCATGATTTATTTTACAGAATTTTTACTCAGATTTGGCTATAAAATACAAACCTAATTTGTGTGCTAACTCGATGTGAAATAGATTTGTTCAAAAAACTATTCGCTTACAATTTCCAAACGAAAATATTCACTTTTTGCTGCTCTTTAGATGTTTGAATATACACTTCTACATGTATATGAGGAAAGTGAGAATAAAAATTGTGTGAAACAAGAATATTGTGTATATGTTCCTCGTATTTTCTCTATCTTGCATGGAAACAATAAATTCTTAAACCATCGGACAGCGCTTGCTGTCATATCCTTCGGTAGCTCAGTTGGTAGAGCGGTGGACTGTAGAGGCACAGTAGGAATCCATAGGTCACTGGTTCGAATCCGGTCCGAAGGAAAGTTTTTCGTTTAAAATACAGCTTGTACTAGGAAAAATACAAAAACAGCGTATATCATTTTAATAGGAAAAATACAAAAACAGTGTATATTATTTTCCATCGCGTTGTTGAGGTGAACATTTAAAATTTAATTTTTTATTAATGCACGCTTATACAGCAACATTTATTACCAGAAAGTAGACTGTTAGTAGAGTTGGGGCAGACCTTCAATTAACGCGTTCACCGGTGCGTAATAAGTAGTAAATTTTCGTAATTGTTTTCTATTATAAAGAGAAGCAGTGGCGGATCAATGAAGTTATAAAAGGGTAAAGGCGTGCGACATAATACAGCAGGAGAAACTCGCGAACGCAGTGAGCGAAAAGCCGAAAGATATTTTAGTGTAAAAAAATTAATAAAAAATCTTGATTTTGATGCCAGTTTGGGAGATAAGCCGTGGTGGCGCCGGATCAGATAGGTCGTAAGGCTAAACTAAGCGAACACGTAAGGTTTTTCACGTTGTTTGAGACTTGTCTAATACAAGTGCTCATAACTTCGACAATCTTTGCCTAAAGAATTAGTTAATATTCTTTTAGCTAGAACTTCAATAGATTTTGTAATTGGATTTACTTTTCAGGCAACCACGCAAACACTGTTAACATTCAATGACTCGCAGCAGTTGATTTTACCCACGGTTTGGCAGACGGGTACAGAACCAGAAACTCAAAGACCTGAGCTACCACTGTGTTTGCGTTGCAACTCAGATACTGTCTCAACTCAGTTTCTTTATCCCCTCGGCTCGTTAGCCCTAGCCTCTCCCTATACTTCTTACCATTCATGCGGCGAAATTTCACCATCCAGCGCGAGCCGTATCCCATCTCAAATCCCTGATTTTGAAACTAATGAATTGTTACTTCCCAAATTACACGATAGCAATTGCGAAATAACATCCAACAGCAATTTAGATGAAAACAATTTTCAACTACCGAAAATAATATTTGAACATACCCCTGAATTTACAGAGGCACCTACCTTAGAGTTCCATGAAGATAGTTGTAAAAACAACTTGCAATTGCTTCAGTTGCCTAGTTACGAAACTGAAATCTATATGAACGACTCTTTGCCAGCTACAGTCGAAATATCTCAATTCCTGAAAGAAAGCCAAATAAATAACAATAATCAAGAGCCATCCGCATCTGAAACTCAAAATTACAAAGCTAATACTCCAGTGTTCAAGTTATTATCGGATTTTCTTAATGAGAATGCAGTAGCTATAACACCGGCGCAATTTAGATCATTTCTCCAAAATTTAAATAAGCCAAACGTTTGCTGCCAGAATGTTGAAACTAAAGCTGTTCAGTGCTTTAGGTCATGCTTATCACTCACCGAAGCTCAGCTGGATAACAGTGCATATTACGCCAGATACCTACCTTTACGTCAGCACATTAATTTTGTTTACGCTAAAAGTTCTATTTCGCTTCCAGAACTCCAACGTGCAACCTGGTTAGATTCAGTTCAGCCTAAATTTTGTCCAAATTACAAATCCAGTGGTGCAAGATGTATGGACATAAGCACCGAAACGGGTACCTCACTTTTGGAATTATGTTATCCTAATGTAGATTTGTGCATAAAAGAGGGTATCGAAGCTCCAAAAACGCGACTACGATCAGGACAAAACTCCGGGTTTATTGAATGGTTGGCAACAGGAGTACTATCTAATACCTGTCAGGTACCACGTCCAGTTATCTGGGGCTCCCCTAATTCTATTTGTTTTGATTGTGAAACTCAAACAGAAAACCTCAAGCTCCTCTCAATGAGTACATGTGACTCCGGCTACGAACCATCACTGGAATCAATTTCAAGGGAGCAAACTCCAAAATCACCCTTAGAGCCGCGTAACGTTTTGCCAATGTTGGACACATCGTTGACGAATAGCCAATCAGAATGCACCAGCAGCGAAGTGCAAACATCAAGTAACCAATCAGAAAGCAGCAACGATCAGCTGAAACTGCCAGGTCAGATAGCAAATGAACCATTAATAGTGCCAGAGATTCGGCTGAATTCAAGTTCAATACGTCACGTGCAAAGCCAAACCATGCCATTGGAGGTATATTCCGGAAAAAATTCGGAAAATATTCAGTCAAAATTTTTCGAACCACTAAAATCAACCGATAAACAAGATGAAACAGGTAAAGACATGCGCAATAGTGTTTCCGATATATGTTTCTTTAGTTTGGAATCGGGTAACAGCTTGGACACCGAGGCGTCTCCAACTGCAAGCACCGCAAGTCAAACGGTAATTAAAATATTCGAAGTTATAGATGTTAAATCTCAAACTGATATTACTTTAAAACCCGAAGAGGTACTTCAGAATCGATTCGCGCCCCAGAATGCTTTGAAATTCACAAAAAATGTTGACGCAGGTTGTCAAGTAGACGAATCCAAACTGGAGTCGTTGTTTGATCACTGGCGAGCGATTGATTTTCAAACGCAAACCGGATATTCGTTGTTGGATGTGGCGAGTAATTTTGTGCAAACGGAAACAGGTATAATTACGGAATTTCGGTATATATACTACGGTGTAAGCGGGTGCTACGCACATCACAAACGGATACCTACTAATCGAAATAACGAGAATTGAAACACGGAAAACGAATATTTGAGTATAAAATTTTAGAACATATATTACTTTCTACAAATACAATTTTAAAACCTGCAGATATTCGCTCATTCAAGTAAAATCTTTCGAAAAATAGCGAAAGTGCTAAAAATTTTAAGATTGTGGATGCAATTTTGTTATTTTTATTTCAAATTTAACAAGTTCAGCATATCTATTTTGCAAAACTCAATCATTTTAAATTGACTTTCATCTAATTACAATATAGCAAGCAACCCCTAAAAGTTGTCAGGAGGACGGGGGTACAAACAAACATATATATGTGCCAGGGTACCGTACAACCAGAGTTCCACATCCAACTTCAGCAACAATTCAACCTGAGTCCCGTTAGATTGTATGTCAGAGGTTTCGATAATTTCGGTAATAAATTTTTTCGTACTTTTGCAAAAGTTATGCCTTTCGGTTAGTTTATTAGTAATTTTGAGGCAATTTTGGAAGCTTTAGCTGCTGAGATTTTTTAAATTCAAATCAAGCTTGATTCTCTTAGCTTTTGGTGGGATATATAGGTTGGCCAAACTTCTGCAATTGGCTTCGAGACTGATTTCAAAGTAAGTAATGGTGACATCAAAATCATTAAATGTTATCTTCAGTTTCCGTCAAAAACCGCCGTAATGTATAATTTACAGATGACTCATTGCGACAACCTGCGGCGAAACTAGGAATTTCGGAAGGGGGGTGCGGGGTGGCAAATGTTATGAAACGCAAAAATTGTAAGTTAGAAACCTTATCAACGCCAAAAAATCATGTGAGGTTGAAAAATTGTAAGGCAGGAACATATCATTTTATCACCAAAAAATTTTCAGAGAAAATTTGTAAGGTAAAAACCGCATTATTTTACCACAAAAAATTTCTGATGGAAAAATTAGGGACCTTACCTTTTTTACAAAGCATTGTCTAATGGGAAAAATTGTAATGTAGGAGGACCTTACCATTTTATTACAAAAAATATCTGATGGGGGATGTATATACGTTACCTCTCATCCCCTCTGGACCCGCTAGTGTCGACAACTCACAATTTGTTGGTAAAACCAATCCATTCGGAATTGTAATCGTCAATTTATGTCACTTAATGGCTGAGGTCTGGCACAGATCCGCCATTCAGTACATACACAACAGCCGCATGCAAAACCTGGACATTGGTCTAAAATTGTTTTCCTGCTATTCGGTTAAACGTCTTGCATAAAAATGTTTATATTTCTGTTTATATTTTCTAACGACAGATTGACATGTATGGCAAGTACTTGATTTGCAACCGCAATAACACTTGTCTGATGTTTTGTTTTGTGCTTGAAAAAAATGTTAAACTTGCGGGCCCGGGCCTATGCGGGCCGGGCTCGGGCCTATGCGGGCCGGGCTCGGGGCGAGGGTGATGGGCCCGGACCATTAAACCCGGGCCTGTTGCAACCCTGAGTCAGCTCATCCTAAAAGGATTTCTGGAGGGCCAAAATTTATCTAGGGAAGGCTAGCCGCCCCGGATCCCCGTTGCCTATGCAAATGAGTTAATTAACATAGGCTTATGCCTTATCCTTCTATCTGTCGTCAGGCCCAAAATAGGACATTTTGAAATTTTTGCAAATTTAATCATCTAATGACCTCTCCTGGTTATTCTACACCAATTTTAAATGTTTGAAAAATTAATTTTAGACTTTTAAGGACAATCAAAACATACTTGGGTCCAAAAAGCAAATTGTCACAAAGCTCAATAACTTCATATATATATACCTACATACATACGACCTTGTGTGAAGTTAGAGTGTAAATATATGCAAAGTTACATCTCGATAAGCATCGAAAATTAACGGCTAAATCAATACCACGACCTCAGGCTCAAAATTCATCGCTTTATACACCTAGATATCCAAACATGACATGAGTGTTTTTGTAAAGCAAGTATCCTCCCAGACCAAAACGTAGTCGAAGCTTCAGATTGAGCAAACGCGTAAAGCAAACGAGTTTTTTCGTAAGCCCGGTACCCAAACTACACAAATAAATTGACTTGAAATTTCAAGACCGTTGTTTTCTTAAATTTTCAAGACATAAATGTCTGTCTGTTATTCACACGTTGACAGCCTTAAACAGCTCAGAAATTTGTGTCTGAAGTGGTTGTAGCATAAATGTCGTTTTCAAGAAATTGCTATTGCCAATTTATGACACAAATTCTTTTCTTTCAAGAAATAATTATCTTATATTCAAGAATTAATTTCAGATTTTAATATATGTAAACAAGTTGGTTCATTTATATTCTTAAAAATGTAAATAATAATCAAATTTCAAGTATATTTATTGTTGAGATCAGGCTCCCCCAACCTAAGTTTACGTCTTGCACGTATCTTAGGTTGTAAAATTAGGGTAATTGATTGAGCTTTAGTCACAATTTTGTAGTTGGTTTCCGTTGCAATTCTTTGTCTTCTATTTCAGACATATTTGGCTTATATTTCAGAAAAATTTCTCTTAATCGTTCATGAAACATGGTCTTATATTTCAGATATTATACTCTGAAAAATTTCTGAAACATATCTGAAAATTTTCAGAAATCAAGTCCTAGAATTCAAGACATATGTTATGTGTGGAGTCCGTGTTACAACATAATTGTGTTAAATTTCAGACAATATTTCTTGCATATAAGACAATTTATTTTGTGTGTATATATAAGGCGTAGCACTGGCACAGGAATATTGATCTTATGTTGAGGGAAAGGTTGAAGTTTTAAAAAAGTAATTGAGTAACGTTCGAATAAAGAAAACTTGCATCATTTAAACGTTATCATTTCAGTGCCTTTATATGAAGACATCAAACACACTTTCAACTGCTATCAAGTTTCTTCAACACCTCACACTCCAGACAGCCTCTCACTTCCGTCGTCTCCACAATTAGATAGCCGCGAAAATTACATAGCTAGCATTTTTAGTGACCAGGATAACAAACAATTTGAACGGCCATACAGCACGGTTTCTATGCAAACAGATGATCTATCTTGGTATATGACAACAAACGAAAATTACGGGCAACGTGCGTTGTCTTGTGACGAGCGTCTGACCATACGCTTTTCACCGGATGCCAGCAATGTTCTACCTTCGCCAACTACAAGTCAAAATTCGTCCGAAGACCAAAGAGCAAAAACATCATTGCTATCAACAAACCTATCTCAACTATTTTCAGCGCAAAAACCAACCAAGATTGGCCAAAAAGACAAATTGAAGTCAAAAATTCGTAGCTTCTCACCATCTAGCTCGAAATCAGACGCGATAACATTTGGAAAGGCGGCTAAACTGGGCAAACGGGACCTGGACCGCCAACCAAGAAGCATATCCAAGCCAAGAACAGCTAACCGAAGCTGTCAAACGGAAGCTAGAAGAACTCGTAGTCTAGGCAGTCAAACTCACCAACGAAAAGTTCCCCTTGCCACCCTAGAGCAGCCCAGCCAGGCCCAGACTCGAAAAGTGTTTCGCAACTTATTTCGGTCGAACCGAGATGAAGCTGTAAACGACCCTCACGCTAAGGCTTCCCCCGGACTTCGAAGTAGAACCAGAGCAGTTCAAACATTAGAGCCCTGGCCGTACGTCGCACCGGCCCGAGAAGGCACTATGAACCGGGAAATTCAAACCAAAGACTCGTATTTGCGAATTGCTAATCGCATTGCAGAACTGCAATCAGGAACTGTAGGCGGCGTTGCTGGTAGCAATAGGCCAGCATTCAACCTTAGTGTGGTCGCAGTTAGCGGAGCTGAGCCTCGAAAGTCAATATCAGCACTGTACAGTCAGCCAGATTTAGACAAAGAACCGCCTTTTAGCAATTTCCCTAAATTTCGGACAGCTTTAGAATCCGATCAACAGACGATAGAAAATTCATTTGGTAAACAAACAGTAAGTTCAAGAAATTCGGTGAGGCCGCTAGCAAACTCTGATTCAAAAAACAACCAGGTAAACGGATCATTTCAGCCAATTTTGCCACCAGAAACCGTGTCACGCGACATTTTGCCTATCGACAACACATCCGATTGTGAGCGACATTTTGATTGGTTAAAGGAATCTTCTGCCTGTGAGCGATTGGCCAACTCAAATCGATTAACAACGTCGTCATCGAAGTTTACCGATCAAATTTGTTCTTCACCATCGACGTCTAACGAAAACGAAAGTTCACCGACTGGAACAGCCAATAGGATTTCACGAGGCCAACGAACAACACAAGGATTAACCAATCAGAATGGTCGTCGGTTTGAGACCTCAGTCAATGAATATTTTTCTTCGCCCTCCAGGCTAGTAGGACATTCATTGTCACCCCCTATTACAGCGAATCGTGCGTCTATTGCTAGTCGTTGGCCCCCTCGTGCGGTCACTCGAGCGTCTGCTCAACTATCACGTTGGAATCAAAAGGCTAAACGCACTCTTAGCCCTTCATAAAGTTCAGAGTGAAACGTTGCAAATTGCTGAAATTTATAAAATGGAAATTTTTAGTGAATCGCATCTGGAAACGCGTGCTTGTAGCAAAAGCCTAAATATTACCCTAATCCTTACCCAAGTTAAGCCTAGGCCTCTCCGTCTCCAATGTTCACCAGTTTCCATGTCTCTTAACGGTAAGGCACAATGCACATATCATTAATACGAGCAAAAAGTTTGATGCGATTTTTAGGAATCGCTAACCGTAGCATGTAAACTAATATATTCGGTTTAGAAATACGCCAGTATTCACAAATAGGCCTTCTTCCTGGAGACGTCCCAGTCCTCTGTCTAGTATACGTGAAATTACCTTTTTGTGTTTATTTTTTGTAAGAAACAAAATGTTTCGTTTTAATAAAATATTTGTTCAGCTTGTACCTTAGCGTTTAACTTGCCAAACTGAAATCGATAAGATAGTTGAAATCTGACGTAAAATTTCATAGTATATGCTTAATGTAACTATTTTGAATGTAGAGTTTTTGATAATACCAAGAGATCACTCTTTATAGCAAGAGTGTGCAACTGGGTACATTCTGTGTATTAAAGAATGTACCCGGCACGCGTTGCGTTTTTGGCCTATCCCCTCCTTGTTTAGGGGGTCTGTAAGCACATACAAACATCTTTAGTGTGATTAAACAACATAGTTGACCCCCCGAGGGGGGTAGGTGTACTGAAACATACTTTATTGTTAATCTCTTGCTTAAACCCCCCTGGTTGAGGGGGGTGTCGAGCAAAAATGCAACGCGTGCTGGTACATTTAGTACCATGCACAGCCCAAGCAGTTGCACACTCTTCTGCAAGGTGGACATCATCCACTCTTGATAATACTAACGGTTCTGAAAGTGTAAATGTTTCCGAATGTACATAGATGGTTCAGGGCGACAGTACTTTTTATTTTACTTTGGGTTCAAACTCGCGCCCGATTAAAAGACAAAATGTCAGGCTCCAGTTCCGCAATGGAATCGGTCTGCGGTAAATGGTACAATTTTTGACGGAAGATTCGACAATTTCGGTAGTGAATTTTTTATGTATTTTTCTAAAATTTCCTTGCTCAGTGGGTTTATTGTCAAGCGTTTTTAAAACAATCAGAAACTAATTTTGAAAACACATTAATTTATTTTTGCGAATGGCAAATTCATCATCATCAGCATCATGGCCAATGTTACGCTAAAAGCCGTCCCATTTGCCCGGCACAGAAATGTACCAGAAGTACACACAACAATTATAACTGGGACAGTGGGGACAATTGGGACAGCAGGACAGTCGGGACGGTCGGTGCAGCGGGACAATTGGGACAACGGGACAGTTGGGACAGCGGGACAGTTGGGGCAGTTGGACAGTCGGGACAGGTGGGACAGTTGGGACCGCGGGTACCCGCGGATAACCGCGGCTCGGGCAAAGAATTTCAGGCGCGGGTATACCCACGGGTAAAGAGGTATATCATGCGGGTAAAAAATTGGCCGTTTTTACCCGCGCCAACTATTTATGTGTTAACGTGCAAAACATACTCTAGTAACTTTTTAGCTAGTCAGAGAACGTTGAAAATCGAAGTTTGTTAAATTCTAAGGCTACAAATTCTAAAGTTTGTGGAAGCTATTTAGTTTCAGCAATTATTAAACAATCATTGTAGTACAGTTGGGACAGCGTGACAGTTGGAATAGTTGGTACAGTTGGGACAGCTGGGACAGCGGCACAGTTGGGACACCGGGACTGTTGGCACAGCGTGTCATCTGGGACATTTGGGACAGCTGGGACAGTTGGGACAGCGGGACAGTTGGGAAAGCGGGAGAGTTGGGACAACGGGACAGTAGGGACAGCGGGACTGTTGGGACAGCGGGACAGTTGGGACAGTTGACACAGCAGGACAGTTGGGACAGCGGCACAGTTGGCACAGTTATGACAGCGGGACAGTTGGAACAGCCGGAGAGTTGGGATACCGGGACCGTTGGGAAGGGGAACAATTGGGACAGTTGGGACAGCGGTACAGTTGGGAGAACGGGAAAGTTGGCACAGTTGGGACAGCAGCGCAGTTAGGACAGCGGAACAGTTGGGACAGCGGGACTGTTGAGACAATGAAACAGTTGGGACAGTTGGGACAGCGACACAGTTCTGGAGGTTTGGACATGAGGACATTTGGGACACCGGGACAGTTGGGACGGCGGGACAGTTGGCACAGCAGGACAGTTGGGACAGAGGGACACCTGGGCACACAACAAGGAAGTTCCTTCACATCGATAAATTTTCTTTAATTACATCCCAACGGGGCTGCCGCCCCATGACCCGACCCCCCGCAAGTTCAGGGGAAAATAAGCAAGAGGGGGAGGGCTGTCGCCCCCAATCCCCCACTATAAACAATTGATTATTGGAACACAAACTCTGCCCAGCCTGAGCGTCTCTTTAAACTGGAGGTCAGGGGGTGCTGCAACCCACATCAAAGAAAAGTAAAAACTGCCTCTACTACACCACATTCTCAGCATAATATATCTTAAGCTTAATACTAATCCCGCGGAAAAGCAGTCCGACCCTGATCTATACATGGTCCTCATTATAATTTCTGGCTTAGGTATTTTTTATCCTCCGGTTACACCGTTTGCCTTCTTAATGTTTAAGACGACACGTTACAAATGCATCAGGTAGCCTGGTGGAATATAAAGCATGTAACTTTTTGAGAAATAATATTATCTCCTACAGATCTCCTTTACTACGAGCAGTTCAAGTTTTAAACTTGTTTCCTCTTTACACATCTGTTGCCACTCAGGTAAAACCGTGTATTGGCGAAATTTTCATGCGTCTATTACTTAAAATTTTTAACGTATATGACGATGTCCGAAAGCTTAGATTTGTTGTTGGCTTTAGGAATGACCTGATGACTCTCTATACAGCGGTGTCTTGACTTTGTTTTGGCTTAGTAGTAAACCATAATATTTGGGCAGATACGCCCAACGTAGCACGATATATAGCGAGTGGACCAAAAAAGCAGCAGTGGGTATGCAAAAATTTTGCACACTACAAACCGCACAACGAAACCTGTTGCAGTCTGAAGGGCACAAATTTTGGCAACAAAGTTTGAAACAAAGCCCTATTTACCTACGGTCGCGAAGAGTGCGAGGCCACGTTTTTTGCAGACATTTTTATCGCATTTTCTGAAAACTTCACAAAACAACAGGTTTCTGCAAGTTTTAAACAGAAACTAATAGAGGGTAGAGAAACCAGTCACCATACAAGCTTTAAAATCAACTGAACACTTTCTACGGTCATAAAAATTTACTTGGTCAGATGTATGCACGCAAATTTAGCGGTTTCCAACAACACCAGAAGTTTTAGTATGAGTGTGCTATCATCTGTAGCGCCTGAGTCATGAATTATTTTAGAGTGTAACAAAATCTGGTCGCATGTAAACACTAAGACCAAGCAATAAGCTCGGAAAAGAGAAATATTCAAGTGCCTGTGTTTTTCTTCGGTTCGGTAGGCGACATTGAAAATGTAAAAATGAAGTTCGAAAAACGGGAATTGTGGAATAGCGGAGAATTTAAACGCATAGGTTTACCTTCTCTGGTTGATCCGGGACGGTGCGGTTTGGGTTGCTTTGATGGAAAAATAAGATGTGTTCGTTCTGTTTGGAAAATGGGAAAAGTGAAAATTTAAATATATGTTTTACTTGGTTTGGCAGTTTTGATAAGAAAAGTTAGACTAGAAATGTAAAAATTTGAACTTATATATGTTTTCCATGGTTTGAGAGTAGTTTTGCTTAAAGAAACAGAAGTGTAGGTGAAGATCCCAAAAACAATAAGTGGAATAGATAAACGCATAGGTCTTACGGTTATGGTAGGTAAGGGAAGGTGGGGTTGATTGGTTTGGAGGAAATCTGGGATGAGCCCGTTCGATTCGGAAAACAAGAAAAGTGGAAAATTTAAACCTATAGAAGATATTTGTCCTTTGTTTGATAGAGAAAATTAGTAATGTATATATGCGAAGTTGTGAAACGAGAAAAGTGGCAAATTCAAACGCATAAGATTTCCCTGATCTGGTAGGAAAAATGTTTAGCGTGGTATTTTGTTTGGAAGACGGGAAAAGTGAAAAATTCAATCGTTTAAGTTTTCTCTGGTTCGGTTTTATTGAAAACATCACATGTATTCTTTAGCTCGTCCCTCTATCGATTATATGTTGGAAATGTCGTTTCGGGTGTTTTTGACATACAAAAGGCCTCGCAAAAACGTAGCCTAGGGCCTGGAGAAGCCTTGTCAACGCGGTAGGCTGAAACACCTCTGCCTAAAGCAACGGACAGTGAGTCGCATCAACTATTTTAATCCAAACGTACATAACAGTCGATTTGTGTGTTAAGCCTGATCAAAAGCAGTGGGGTTTCAGTTGTGGCAAACACTTAAATATTCACGTAATGTTATCATTGCGCAGCTGACAAGTGTGTGGAATAGATTTATGAAGGATAGGTTAACGAAGAAAATCGTAGAAGACCAGCATTCCTAGGATACATTTTCGCTTGGGCCTCTTTCAGGACAAAAACTAGAAAAATTTGCCATTTGAATTTTCCAATTTCCCGTTTTCCAAACAAAACCCACGCCTCAAATTTTCCGTACCAATCCGGGAAAGATGGGTTTTAAATTTCCCATTTTTCATGTTTTTCAAACTTAAAACCTATACTTCAAATTATACCTGCCACCAAACCAAAGGAAAGCAAAAAAGTTTGACTTTTGCACATTTCCCGTTTTCCGAACGGAATGGACACTTCCCAATTTTCCTTCCAGGCCAGTCAAACCAAAACTTTACTCCCACCAAAAAAGGGAAACCTATGCGTTTAGCTTTTCCGATATTCCACTTTTCCCGTTTTTCTCTGATAACGGACCATGTCGTGTACGATCTTTGTATACTCTTCTTGAAAAATCCTATCATAATAAGTTAAACGTTCCCTATATTTTTTATTTATGTTAGTTCAGGGCTGCGAATGCGGAGGCGCCGCCCTTCTTTCCGGATATCTCCGCGCCCCTTCCGAAAACTTTTGTCAACGCTTTAAAATATTCTGTTTTAGCCAAAATTTTCCTGTTTACCCCTAGAAACATTTTTGTACCCTCTAGTATAACGATTCCTTATTGTGGGGCTGTCTTAGTAAAAAATTGTAACAGCAGTTTATCTTGTCCTTTGTGACTTTTAGTTTTTTGTGTGATAAGTTTTTATTATTTATAAGTGCTGTTATCTTTACGCAAAAAAAATTTTGTGAACGAGTATTAAATTTCGTTGGTTTTTAAACAGTTTTAAAGCAGTGTTATTTTTTGTGAACTCGAAAAACTCGCATAAATCTTCCGTCGTGGGTATACCAGTGAGGAAAACTTAAGCCTATATATATGTATACTAGGTATATTAGGTGGGCCATGTAACAAAGGGTGTGCCGTTCTGCCGCGAGATTCCCATGAAGTAGATGTATGCTTTATATGTAGAAATACTGCAAACGCTCACTATATGACCATAAAGGCGTCCGAAACAAACGGTTGAGGCAGGTGCGTGTATAAGGGAGCAGAAAAATACATCTCTAAAAATTCTAAAGGGACAAAGAAACACTTTTAACAGGGTTTAGGATACCTTCTGTATTCTGGAGATTATGTATAGAAATTTTTCGTTCACTGCCATCACTGCGATCGTTTGCAACATGATGCCATTTCGATGTGAAAATTTGTCTTGGCCTTTGGGGTTCGGAATTCAAATATGTGTATTACATCGACAATTGTTATCAAAATGTTTGACTCACAAAAAATTTTCACCCAGATAGAACGTAAAGGACAATACACAATGGTAGCTGGTGTATTCGGTTATTTTATATAAATGTATATAATACATATATTATATATTTATATGTACATATATATCAGCTTAAGTGTGCCTTTAAGCGCCGAGGTTTGCATCCCTACCCTTATGTGGGCAATGGGCATCGTTCAATACAGGACTTCACCCCGAGACAACGAATCCTACATACTCCATGCGAGTTGACACGATTTCATTTTGGTGGTATATCGATATATACAAACACAACTCAATGTCAGATTCAATATGAATGGCTAATTTTTTTCTTTCCTTAAAAAAGATATTTTGATTTTTGAAAACCCAGCTCGTATAGATTTATATATTTTCTCGTCCGTCACAAGAAATATATCGTGTTCAACCAGCTTTACGTACGGCATTAGCAATTGCCAAAAAGTGGACATAAGCATAGCTAAGCTGCAAAACTTTCGAATACGAGCCAAGTACCAACAATGTCCCAGCTGGTAAATATGTGGAAACTTTACTGCAAAATTTTTTACACTCTACCGTTTCGTGCTGTGTGGAGGACAGATTTAAATTTAGAGGGAGCTGTAGCACCCCCTGGGACGCCTTATGCGAGAACACTCTATGACAACTCGCGTCGTACAAGTGACACATTAAAATTGATTTTAAAATTGCTGGCGGTGCAGTTTGCAGATTTTTCAGACTCTGAAGCATGTTATAATGTTTGATATTTATTAGAACATAGTAAAACGCATATTGGACAGCTGTCACCTACAATTTATACACATATATACAACAATAATAATATATAAACATATTGGAAGGGGGAACAAGCAGAATTCGGAGAACAGAGTTTGAATGCTTTTTAGAATGCGGCACATAATTCGACCCTTTATACAAACACGGTCATGTGGCTCAACCTTCTTTGGGAAATTTGGATCAGTAGAGTCGCTCCGAGAATATAGCTTGCTCAATGCGTTGCTCTATCCGTCTGTGAATTAAATTAAATCCTGGGGACGGGCGAGGAAGCTTATGAGCTTAAGCGTACAATACTATGTTTGACTTTTGTTACGTTTAGTTGGGCAATGTGGTTTGAAATCAAATTGGCAGTTTGTTCTTGAATTGTATCTAAACAGCTCTTCAGTTCAACCAATGATTTAACAAGAATTGCGGGCCTAGAGATGTTTTTGTCAGGATTCTGACCTAATAACTGTTTCAGTCTCTAATTTATCTTTACAACTGCTATTTTTTTACTTTTTTTGCGCAACTTTCTTGTCGTTTTCATAAAAATTTAAATTCATCGCCGTACTCAGAATTTTTATTTTCAAGGGTTATATAAACTACAAATTTAAAACTCAAAATCGACCAAACAATCTGATGCGGATTCAGGACTAATCCGGGACAGAATATGTTTATTTGCTAACTCAAATTGGCGACTGATCAGACCCGTTTCTAGACGCGGCTAGAGGGAACTCATCAGGCCCGTAGCCAGCTCACCTTGCTGGGGGGGCTAAAAAATGTTCAGGAGGGGCATAAAAGGCTTTCTGTCGACTTACAAGGAAGGCGGAAAATTTTCTAGGGGAGCCAAAACTATTCCAGAAGACCCTGAACCATCCCTAGCCCCCCTTTTCGCTACGGGCCCGTCAATACCGAAAATACCGGAAAATTTTGGTGAAAAAATACCGGATTCCAATAAAAACTCTGGACCTCGATCATCAAGAATTCAAGTAATAATAACGCTGGTGGAGTAAGCTATATCCGCCACCCATTGTCTTATACCACACAACACAGTTAGGTCCCTCTTTGTTTTGAAAAGCAGTCGAGTAATTATTTTGATATCGCCCTTGCACCCTCTGTCCGCATTTGTTGTCCAGTTGGCAGCCGACAGATACAGAGGGGGAATTATTTGCACCAAATTTTCAAAGCCTACCATCTGCGCTTTGGCGTTCACTTGTGTATCAAAATTTTATGTTTGTGTTAGTGTCGATATTTAAATTTTAAAAAGCGTTTTAATTTTCAGTTTTGCGCTGCTGTCCACTGTTATTCGAAGGGTAAAGTGTATTGCTCATATTGTACATTTATATTTCGGTTGATTTTACTGTTTAGGACAAGCTTTCTATTAAGGCTCGTATTCTCAACTGGTTGTAGCGCCTATCGCCCGTCAGTAAGGAGTACATTCTGTAAAGTAATACATTCTGATACACGCTAAGACAGCTGCGAATCTCATCACTCAGGCCAGTACAATCCTGAACTAAATACAAAAATGTTTAATTTAGGAACTAGAAGCTTAGTATTTATGAGCTAGCTACCGTGATAAACTGGAGCCAGAGGTGGCATAAAATTCGGCCGTTATAATGATGTTGAACTCGCTAATGTGACCAATTATTAACAAAGTGTTGTCAAAAAAATTTATTTTAGCTGCTTTTTGAAACATCTCAGTAATTCAATCTTCTAAAATTTTCACTACCAAAATTGGCGGCACGTCAAAAAAAATTTCTGCTGGAGCCGGAGTCCAATCACAACTCGTACCCTGAGAGGTATATATAAACTGTTTTATTTCAGATCAATCGGCTCTGTATTTTATAGCACATTCAAAATGCAGCCATAGTTCACGTTCTGAGGTACGGCGAAACATCACATTTTAAGCAAATTATTTTTAACAATTAATGCAGTTATTGTCATGTTTATTGAATGAAGCAAAATAAATTTTTTAACGATTTGTGATACATATTGTATTCAACAAGACTGCTTAGAATCCAATCCCCCGCAGTATTTAGCCTTGTTTGAAACCTATAGTGATTCCATTGATGTCAAAGTGGCTGATGATTCGTTTATATATTATCAGGAAGGTGTACTCCTGAAGCGTAGGGTTTCAACCCCTTCGTTTAAATTCGTATCACAGCCAGCTTTGATGTGCCTGGAAATCACGAACGACTACTATCTTAAAATGCTCCACAACACTGAATTTTAACAAAATAGCTTTAATGCAAAAATTGTTTTTATTCGTTTCCCGCGCCTAAGAAAGTTTTCATTAGATCGCAGTATGATTGGTAATAACTGAATGAGATTCAAGAATATGTTTCATAGTTCTGTTCTACAGTTTTAGAGATGTCGCTTTAATTGACTAGGGGCGTCAAACTTTTCGTAGCAGGCAGAATTTACCATGGAACAGTGTAGCCGGGGGGTTAAGGGTCCACGCTATTATGAAATTTGGTCCTGGACTTGGTTAGGAAAATTTTAAGTCCTTAACACAACAATCCTCATGCTAAATATTTCACCTCAAGCTACGAGTTCGAACAGCCAAAATGGAAGATAAGCATACAAAAGTACCAATGTAAAATATAATATCAATATCGCTCAAATATCATAACAAAGCAACTTTCGCAGCTTGTTTAAGTTCAACTGGTGCTGCCTTAATAACGTCAACAACATTTTCAAAGTGCTCTTGCTGGTCTGTGTTCGATTCAACTGCGCCGAACTCGGTGCCATAATGGTTGAGTAGTTTTAATTTTAAAAAACATAAACCTTTCAAATTTTCGCCATCCTTCGAAGTTGATGCCAGTTGAGCGCGATGCTCGAGAAACTCCGTTAAATCTTTGACTGTAAGTTCACTTGAGTTCAACTCACATTCGAATATTTTGGGACAGTAAAGAATTTGCTGCAATATGGCTTTAGCGTTGTATCCAATAATGCTAGATAGGCATAGTTTTTCTATTGAAGTTTGAACTGAGCTGATTAAATTTAATATTAGTTCCGTTGAAATGGCTGCTAACGAATTATATCCTAATTCTAGAACTTTTAACGGATATCTTCTCATACTAAGCACCGAAATTACTTCCGAGTTAATTTCTGTGCCAGACAATTGAATCATTTGCAGTGGGAACCGTGGGAAAATATAACCAATATTCACATGGTGCCTGTCTACAACGGTAGACATCATGTTTCGTGCGTCCAGACAGTTTAATGACGTTAGTGAATTCAGAAATTTAAAATTTGTTAAAGTTTCACAACCGGATATTGCTAAATATTGTAAACTGGAAACGGACCCTTCCGGAATGACAATTAGCTCGCGACAGTAAGATAAATCTAATTCGCGGAGTTGACTAAACGTACTTAGAACGGATGCAGTTCGAAATCTGGTGCGGCTTAAATTTAAAATTTTAAGGTTTTGAAACCGAGTCAAAAAGTTGAAATTTTCAATTTGGTCACAACCTGCAAGGTTTAGCTCCACCAGTGCGTGAAATCCAACTTTCTGAGAACTTTGGAGCCAAAGGTTGTCTTGAGGTGGACTCGTAGTTATTGACGTCACACCCTGGGTGGCAGGAAGCTTTAGTATGCACAGGCGTGGAAAATTTTGAATTTCAAATTTGTCATCAAGGGGACCACTATCTGGTATTATTAGTGCTTCTAAATATTTTGAAATATATTCACGTTGAACTAATTTAATAATATCTGTTTGGGTTAACTTGATTTTAGGGAGGGCGCGGCTTGTTGCGATACTCTGGTGCCGAGAAGATTGATTTACCCAAGAGGGTGTAAACTGAAGACGAGTAACCGCTAAAAGAGGTATAGATATCATTATATTATCAAGTATGCCTAATAAATCCAGTAATTGAGCCGGATGTAGTGAATAAAATTTTAAGTTTAAGAAATTGTCCATGCTCTGTTGTGGCTGAGCACTGATTTCACGATTTCGACGATTTTCGGAGACGTTTCCAATACAAATCGTGTCCAAAGTTTCAAATGTGTTAACGTCTGAAATTGTTCCGATTTCTACTAAACGTAAATTCGGGCATTTTTGAACTGAAGCAGCATTAATTAGAGCCTTCAAAGAAAGCGAACATTTAATAGCGATGAATTTCTGTAAATTATAACAGTTATTAGCTATGTAATTAAGCATCAAATCTGATATTTTAAATTCACAATTATCGAAATTGATTTCCCGTAGTGTTCGTGCAATCTGAGGGAGCAGAAAATGTAATGCTTGACGTATTTGAGATTCTCGGGCGCGGGATGGAATTTGACTCTGGTTGGATCGTGACGCTGGACTCATAATTGATCGCAGAGGAAGGGCATCGCAAGATAAACTGGTGATATCTGAAAATGGCATGACAGTAGTCCAAAACTTGCACACAGATAGTGATTTGACCCGCGATTTGATCGGAAGACGCTTTAAAATGGTTTCGATAATGTTCAGTGGGAGGTCGTTGAATGCTAGCATCGTGAAGACGTATATAAATGTAATAGAAACTATATAGAATAAATATGAAAATCAAAACACACTGGATAGAGCAGTTAGTCTCTCGCAATTAGTAAATTGACTCCAATCCACTTTCATGCTATGATCCGCAAACCAAACTGTGGAGCAGGGAGACGTTCTTATTATTACTCTAACTCGGCTATACGAGCTTGACGCTCAATCGTGACGTTAACGTCAGTAGTTATAACCCCCACCTACGTGGGGTCCCATGGGGGGGTTATAACTACTAACGTCCTCACCCTGACCTGAATATTTTACAGTGTATAGTGCATGCATTATTCCGTGGACGAACCAACATAGTACACTTCATGTGAAAACGAGTTAATGGACTCGTTTAGTTAGAAACGTTTAAGCGTTGAGCTATACTCGCCGTCCGCCGCCAGACTTTTTGCTAGCAACGCATAGCTGAGCGCGGCGGCCTGCGTCCGCACGACTGTGTACCGCGCCGAATGAAAGGCGCAACCGTTGAAATGCCTGAAAACAAACCAGTCAAATTAAATTGAAGCTTAAATTGCGTGAAGATGTGTTACTGTTATCCAAAAATGCTCATAGTTACAGTTGAAACTCCCGCTTTCAAAATATAAATGTCAGAGAAATGCACCAAACAAGAGTTGATGAACGCTCTGGACAAAGGTATGCAGTTCAAGTCACTCTTACACAGCACAACATACTTAAGCGCTTGTAAAATTTTAGAAATATTGGTATATTATTCTAACTCATTTTTCTAAAATTGTCTGAGCGCATATTGCCAAAACTTTCAGTTTGTGCTATACTCCATAATTTATCATATGTTTCCAGCTACTGCATTTGTATCAAGACTAGCATTCCATGGCGCGTTAACATCATTAAAAGCGGTAAAACAACGTTAAAAATGAAATTTTCGGTAACAAACAAGTATTTTTTGTTTTTCGGTTCCGGCTCCGGATCCGGCATTTTTCAACTGTCCGGTAACCCGTTTTATAAGGACATGTTGGATTGGTTGAAAACGTTTGACAAAGTCTAAACTTCTTACAAAATTTCACTACAAAGCTTTTAAGAGCTCCTGGTTATCGAAACTAAATCGTACAAAGAGCCTATGTACAAAAAGACTACAAAAATTTCTGGTAAATTAAATTACGGCTGTATGTAAACAAACTGAAATAGTGGGACATATGCACTCGCGAAATTTTTGAAGATAAAAAAGACGCGCTACTACGAGCGTTAAAATACCCGTCAAAAGCCGAAAAAATATGGTATTACTAGTTTTACAACTCCCTCGCGAGGTTTATACTATTACGAAATAAAAGTATGGCTATGGCATTGTGACAAACTCGTAGTATGCGTAAAAGAATTAATAGCTATATTGATAACAGTGTTTTACAGGAACCTCAACTCGGTATATTTTGTGAGTAAAACCCGTAAAACGAAAAATGCGTTCTTTAAAATGGAGGAAAAAACAACAAGCTTGAAATAGAAAACACATATGCGCGACCATTGTAAATGACGTAAACACGGTTATAGCTGAAGATGCAGTGCAGAAAGGCAACCCTTGTATGCATTTACATTTTAAAATTTAAATGTACAGAAAAAGGGCCAATGTATAGTACAGGCCCAGAATGTATTCCGGCGGATAAAGTAAGTTTAAGCTTTAGACTAATTTTTTTGCTTAGGCTTAGGCTTTAGGTATAGGCTCATTCTTACGCTTAGACTTAGGCTTAATAGGCTTAGGCTTAGGAATATGCTTATACTACTGTTCCGGACGTGTTCTATGCATTGGCCGAAGAAGGCTTCGCGCTGTTTAGCAAATGTTTCTGGAAAAACTTTATTTCAAGTTTCCGGGTAAATTTGTCATTTTTCCGAAAAGTATTTCCTGCCCAGGAATCAACGGGTTGCACAAACAGAAAGACATATCAACTCTTGCTTCCTAATGCTTCTATTAAGATGTTCCGATAAACGTACCCATGGAAAAGATTAAGCAAAATACCTGGATGCCTTTAAAACTTTTCGCCCTCTTCTACTTGAGATGTCATACAGGCCTAAAGAATGGTCATCACATTCCGTATTTTTTACTGAAAACTTTGGTGAACTTTCTGCAACACAATCTGCAAATTAAAAGTCGCTATTTTGCGTTTGTTTTTGGGATCAAGTGGCATACTTGGGAACAAAAGATTTTTAACAATCGGCAGTTAAATTTTCAAAACACTTCAGTTTTTTTTAATTTTTAATTGATTCTATAAAAATTATATAACTGAAAACGTGTATAAGCTGTTGTTTCATTTTATGTGAATTTTTACCTCAAAATCATTTCTGTTTTGGTAATGGTGAAAATTACAAAATAACGGTCCGTACAAAGCAGATCTTGGTCAATATAAGACGCATTGTTATATAATTTTAATGCAATCCGGTACTGTCCGGTGCCGTTAGGCATTATCCGATACCGTAGGACACAGTAGCGCACGTGAATTGGCGCATGGCATCGAACAACAACAATTTGTAGACCAAAAGTTTTGAATTCCGACGGCGCCAATCAGCGCTTGAAAACTAAAAACGCGGCACTTACTAGTAGTACAGCGCCAACTTAATTCTTGCAACTTATTTGTGACATGTTCCATATGTTGTGCAATTACCATTTATTTTACTAGCCGGTCAGCCGGCGGCCAACAAAACGTTTGACCGGTGGGCCTATCATTGGCCGCCGGCCGGCCATTAAACAAATTTTAAAAATTCAAGCATTTTATAAGGTATATACATGGTTATGCTTTTAGAATCTATACCAATCATTTTAGTCTCAGTATTTCAACAAGAAACGATCTCGTGAAATATATACGTTAACTAAGAACAAGTTCAGTAGTATCCCATAAGCTTTAAAAGAAAGTTAACCACATTATTTCTAAATATTTTTATATAAAGGTCGTTCCGCTGCTTCAGGATAACAACAAGCATGATTGAAGCGTAGGCAAAACCCGCGATCAAAACACACCCGTTTACGCATAAATTTATATACACAATAAACAGGGGCGTCGACAGGGATACCAGGTGTCAACTCGACCCGTTTCAGCTCGGAAATTTGGTTTACTGCGTTCGGCTTACCACACCTAAAAATTTTCCCTGCGGCTTTATTTACATTCCTCATATATTTCTGACGTCTTCCGGCAATGACTCCTTACCAATTCCGAAACTGCAGGTACAATTCGTAGCTATCACAAACAAACAAAACTTACAACCTAATTTAAATTCATTCATGTTGAATCTAGCTAAAAAATTTTACTTTTCAAAATTTTCATTGATCGGTGAAAAAATCTAAGATTATTTAATCCGATTACGTTATTATTTCCCTTTATTATTGTCAAAAAATATTTGTATTTACTCCTTTTTGTTTAAAACCCTATCGCTAACTGATAATGAAGAATAGCTAATTCTAAATTTTAAATTTATAGAGTTTTACTGCAAACGGTCTTTAAAGCCGAGTAAATTTGCTAATTTTTAGTACCACCCTTTCGCACATGAATGCAATGTCTGAAATTTATTTTCAAGTTTGCCTGCCAATGAACTGGGAACTCTCGGTGTGAAGGAGTTCACCATTACACCTCCAATTAAACCTGAATCCGACAATGCTCTGCTGTTGAACACGTTTTGTACTTAGCACACTAGCGTAAGTAAATAATAGTTAAAACATCGTGCATTGTGGCATTATTTCGCATACACAGTTTGAGCCAAGTTACTCATAGTATACTCTATGCGTTAAAAGGGTTTAAATCGTCATCTTCTACTTTTTCAGTTACCAAATGAATATCAACATTTTTACTATACTAATAAATCATTTAGTCGTTTGTTGCTTATTTCCACTCATTTTCACTTTAAATACTGGGTCAAATGTCGTTCAGGATGTAAACTCACAACTGTCAGGTTGCCCCATGACCGGACCCGGATCTAACGAAATCATAGCGGATGCAAACGATTGCCGAAAATACCATCATTGTATTTCAGCTGGAAAACGATATACATTTTTCTGTTTTATTGGCTATGTTTTTGATGCAACAACAAAACAATGTGTGAAATCGTCGACTTGTTTGAATGGTAAACGAAATTGGGAGCAACTCGATGATGCAGCGGCAACCAGCTATTTCAATGGCCAGGTAGTGACATGAAAGGGACCCTACTCCGACATTAAGGAAATAGGGAAACCGCGATGTAGCAAGGGGACAGTTGTCCTTGATGCCTTTAGGTGACCTGCGTTTTTATATCAGTGTATAACCGCAGGTCTGCTTATGGAACCGGCTTCGGCAGAAAATCAACCTCTGGCTCCGGCCCTGGTAGGATTTCTGCCGGAGGATCTGTCAATTTTGGCAGTGAAATTTTTTATAGATTTACAAAAATTGGATCGTGGTGCGTCTTTTGTTATAGGGTTCGATCCGAGGGCTATCACTTACAGGAGTTACAGGTGTCCTAGGCTGTAGACCTGCCAATGATAAACTGACGTGACTAGTGGATGGTGCTCCCGTTGGCGTGATAACTTGATAAAAGCTTCTTGAGCGTGGACTTTGGAAGTCCGCTATAATCAGCTACTGTGCACTATGAAAGTTGACCATTTTTTCCTACCTAACGCCTGTAATTGTTCTCATGTTCGGAAATAAAATTGTTATAATAAAAACATTTTACTGTACGGTCCAAGGCCATACCGTAAACATATGTATAAATATAAAATTTTAAACTTGCGGCGCCGTACTAGGATGCCCAAAGACATATAGTGCCACGCCAGTTAATACTGGCATCATGACGCTGTTTTACACTACAAAATATATTAATTCTGTAAATTCTAAATTTTGTTAATTTCAGGGACGTAGAAATTGGAAACGCAATGGCAGATTTCGACCGCGACAAAATAGCAGTGTTATTGTGAAGTACTTTTTATAACTATTTAGCGTAGAAAAATTAGTTATATATACCTAAAATAAGTCGGCAGCATAGTGGGACGGGAGGGTTCTACCCTCCTCAGACCTGATGAAGGGCCCGACACTTTGGGGTACAAGGGGTATAAACTTTGGGTTACCCGTGAAGCGAAATTTAAAAAAGAAAAGACAAAATATTCCCATACCATGAACATTATAATATGTAATGACATATAATTTGTATATTTAAAAACGCAAAAAGCCGCGGTCCCCGAGCCGTCAACCCCCCGTCGCAATAAAATTTGTTCTTAGGGGCATCAGGGAACTGAAATTCCAGGTTACCGGGTACTTGATTCCATTCTAGTAGGGGTGCTCGATTCCGACTTCCAGTCCATGTATTTTTAGTAAGCGTGTGTCATTCGTTGAGTAATTTTGATTTGAAGCAACAATTGTTAAACCTTTAATTGCCGACATTCCTAAAACAAAACCCTAAAAATAGCATACTTTTTGCTTACAAATTACCGTAAAATATTAGCAAACTTAACATAATTCTATAAAAGAAGTTTTCGGTTGCGCTTGCTCCATCTCCAGGGAAGTTTGTTGACCTCGGGATCTAGTATATTGTCACCTCCGGTTGCACTTTGTCAACTATATATAGGTTTGTTTTAAAGCTTCATTTTTTCTATTACGCTTTCAGAGTGGCATTTACACGAAAACCTCCCGTTGGGCAGCCATTCTCTACGTCTAAACAAATATCTTCGTTTCGATTTGGTGATGTTTCAAATTCAAGTGTAAATGCACCAAACCGCAGCGGATCTGTACTGGTGCCGGATGTGGAAGGCATCGCCAGGTACGGTAGATTGTCGCTTGGAAACCCGTTTGCATTTGGAAGCGGAACGTTTATCGATTCAAAACGGCCCAAATTTGAAGCACGACGAGATGGTGTTAATCGAAAAGTATGACAAGCACTGGCTGATTCAACGGAAGACGTTGAGGCCTAGGTCTGCCCAGCAAAGATAAATCTAAAATTTTACAACAAGATTTAGCACTAACATTGCATTTGGTTTGTCGCTCAGTAGGCTTGCGAGTTTTTCGCTGATATATACCGTTTGGACTTTGTCAGAACTGTCTGAATCCGCCACGGATGAGAAAATTCCAGCCTAAGCTGTATTGTTAGCCGGGACCTCTGTAAATTTTACATGTATGTTTATTTTAAAGAGTTTAAAGTCATTCAATATATCCAAGCCTAGAAATTTGCATGACTTTACCGTTTCACGATTTCATAACGTACTTAGATCATAATTTGCTGCTGTGCACTTTCTCCCTCATTTACTTTACGCTTAGACTCAGCCTTAAGAGAAGGCTTGCGTATACGTAAGCTTTTGCGTAAGCCAAACCCGTAGCATTAAATGCAACAGCGTCATTTTATTCTTTGCTCTTACATTTCCATTGTAACCTCAAAATTATGCTCTTTTGCAAAATTTTCATATTTTGGACTTGCGCATTAAGATTTACAGGTTGTGCCTTTAAACGTAAACGATAAGCTTCCGACAGGCATGAAATCAGAATTAGTTGGCGATAGGGCTCAGTACGTTCATGTCATCACCAGTGATGTAGTACCAGCTTCATATCCGTTTTCTGAAAAAGCTGAAAATCGGAGCCCTGCGCTAAGGCGAAGAGATAGCAGCAGCGTCATCAGCAGGAACAACAACAGCAACAGCAGCAACAGCAACAGCAACAGCAACATCAACAGCAGCAACAACAACAACAACAACAACAACAACAACAACAACAACAACAACAACAACAACAACAACAACAACAACAACAACAACAACAACAACAACAACAACAACAACAACAACAACAACAACAACAACAACAACAACAACAACAACAACAACAACAACAACAACAACAACAACAACAACAACAACAACAACAACAACAACAACAACAACAACAACAACAACAACAACAACAACAACAACAACAACAACAACAACAACAACAACAACAACAACAACAACAACAACAACAACAACAACGACGACGATAACAACAACAACAACAACCACACCACCACCAACTACAACACCTGGACTAGTTTCCAGCCTAAAAATGAAATTGATGAATGGAATAAACAACGAAATCAATTCCGTTTACCAACGACTGAAGTCTTCCTCAAAACAATAACAACCACAGCACATTTTGGAATTCCAACTCTGCCAACATTGCCTCCTATTCCAAGCGATGAAACAATTCAGAACGCAAAACCACTTAAAAGCAAAGTAAATCGAACAGGTTTTCGGTTTCGAGGCACGAACTTATCACTAAACGATCGGTTATCTTCAGAAATCGTTGAAAACAATACCCTGGTAACAAATAATGGGTACCATGGCAATGCCTTTACTAGTTACCTTGGTAGCCAACATGGTGGTGATCAGCTCAATAGTTACCATGGCAGCAAGAAGCATGGTAACCTTGTCAGTCGTCATCCTAGCATCAAAAGTAACTCTGTTAACGATTTCTCTGAATACCATGGTAACAATTTAAGCAGTAACCGTGATAACCTGGTCAATACTTACCATAGCAACTACAGTAAACATGATAGCCAGATACATCGTCACCAAAGCAACAACGGTAACCATGGTAACAATTTAGAAGATCACATTGGCAACAAATTAATCAATCGAAACCAAACAGCGCAACATATACCAAAGGAATCACGACAAATGGCGATTTTCGGCAAACCTCAACTGAAAAAATTCAACAAACCTTTAAAAAATGCAACTAAATCCTCGACGAAAACTGTTGGTTACGTTACAATCCTTTCCGGTGTCAAGTATCAAGTTATCAAGGAGATAAATTCTGATTATGACAATAGTTGCTCGAAAAACGTAAAAAATTGCCCATTAAATAGTGTCCAAGGTTAGTTGCGACAAATTGAACCTATTTTAGCGTTTCTGTGTCTGCTACTGTACACTGTAAATTCCAATGAGTTGGTTAATCAATTAAGCTAGTGAGTTGGTTATTTCTGAATTAATATCAGTAAACGTAAACTCACTCCGAGTTGAGTTGATTCTTACCTTTGGGTGAGTTGGTTAATTAACTCAAACTGAATTAAATCAACTCAAAATTCTGAGTTCTGATAGTCCTAACTCAGACTGAGTGATTCAACTCATTCTGAGTAAAAATCAACTCACTGAAATTTACAGTGTATTAGAATTGCATCTGGACCTGTAAAGATGCGCAGACTAGTATGCACATTGCTGCGGAGTAAGTGTATTGCCCCAAAATTCTTACAGTGATGAGAATGATCGCTTTTAAAAGTTTTGACACTTTCTCGCATATAAATGACTATGAACAACTAAGCGCAAAGTGCATAAGCAGAATGATTTACGACTGGTGTTACAATCGCCTATATAAAATCGACTATTTAATGAAGTAAACTCATGTCTTAAAAGATTATTCTTTACAATTTACAGGTTCAACTAAATTTCGCCAAAATCGATATTATCACCAAGAAAAGTTCGTCAGAAATAACCAGCCGCATTTCAACACCTCGGTGTCTCCGCTGCATTTGCATTCGATTGATAGCCAAAATCAAATCGTTTTAGAACCACAAGTACCCATTCCATTGATGTCTGCTGACTGTAATAATCGTACAATTCAATGCGGGTGTCCTATTGACCAGTATGATTCCGAACATAGCAGCGAAACTACAATAAAGCATGAATTACCGTTTGCAGCTTCGGATATTTACGAATCCAATCAAGATAGAGATAAGGACGATATTTACGAATCCAATCAAGATAGAGATAAGGACGATATTTACGAATATAAATTCTTCGAAACGTCGCGATATCCGAATCCAAATTGTGAATCAATTAAGTGCTTCAACGGAGGATTGTTTATTGGAATGACAACAGGACACTGCGGATGTGTTTGCCAGCTCGGTGAGTAGCTTTTAGAAACGGCAGCCGTTGGGCTTATAGACAAATAGGTAGGAAGTTTAGCGACCCTTAAAAATATAGATTCAGGTAACCCTTGAAAATTTTCAGCTCCCCTATGTAAAATGTGTGCAAAAAATGTACTCTTTTTGCATAGTTTTCTTTTATGCTTGAGATTTGGCTTACGGTTATACTACTGTTACGCCCGTCAAAATAACATTGATCAGTTCAACTTTAGTGTAGGTGCTAGAATAAATATAACATTCATCTCTTAATCTTTTCTGGTGACTTTCTGTTAAAAATTATCTACTAGTAGGTAAGTGCCCTAGAAGTTGCTTGTAAAATATATTTCTTATGTGTCATGTAAAAGGCAAAGGCACGGCTTGTTCGTTATATTTCGCAAGTAGGCCCAAAGTACAACATTTCAAGAAAAATTTACGCATAGTTTTGCCTCTGTTCACGGGCTGCGTTGCTGAAACATGTTTGCAACTTTTGCTTAAGTACTGTACACTGCAAAAAATGTTGAGTCAAATTGACTCTCTCCGAAATAGGCTCTACGGGACTACACAAATTGAGTCAAATTCGACTCCGCCAGAGTCAAATTCGACTCACTTAGTCGCACGTTTGACTCTGGCGGAGTCGAATTTGACTCAGTTTGTGTAGTCCCGTAGAGCCTATTTCAGAGGGAGTCAATTTGACTCACCATTTTTTGCCGTGTAGTGACCCGAATAAGAGGGGAGAGGTAATAAGTGTAGGGTTCCCCATTATGAGTCCCAATCAGTAGGAGTTCGAATTCCTAAATCCGAATTACATTCCATATTAAATGTCAATTATTTTTAATTGTAGTGCAAAAATGACTCCAGGACCAAATAAAGTTGAGTTCGAAACTTTAAAGCATACTTAAGTTTTGAAAGAGATTCCTTAGTACTTCCATGCATTAATATCGCTCAGGTTTTTGATACAAGACAAATAAAACGTTAATTCAACGGATAGTTTACCCTCTGGAGAAGCCCAATATATATCAGTCCACCTATAATTTGGGTCACTACAGTAACAGGGAGTAACCGAATAACAGCGGGGAGTTGTCCGGAGAGGCCAAATAAATATCAGTCGCCCTCTTGTTCGGGTTACTACAGTATTTACTATGAATTGAAATATTCGACGTGCTTCCTGCGTAGTACAGACATATTTCGGATTAGCTGTATTGTGGTAACAAATAGATTTAGTAATTGTTTGAATGTAAGACCTGAATACTTTGGACTAATAGTTTAGGATTAGTAAATAGGTCGGAAGTATTTAACAAAACATTTTAAACAAACGACACGCCGACCTAAGCTCTTAAACGTCACGTTAGTGCAAACAGCCGCTG